>JAECUM010034832.1:0-24118 GCA_016617855.1 Megalonaias nervosa
TACTTTCCACGTGCAACTCGCCTGGCACCTCCGAACCTCAAAGCGCCCGGGGTTCGCTTGGGGGGGGGGGGGGTGTATTTTATTACAAACCTCGCGCTTAGTGACCCAACAAATATAAATTTAAAATCAGCCTGGACAACCCTCTTAATCTCTAAATTCGTTACGCACAATGAAAAAAAAATATAATAATTACCCAAGATAACATATCCAACGTCATTCAACCTGGTCGTTAGGTACTCCCTTTTGTCGTTTTTTATAGTATGGTGGCGGCTCGGGACTGTGATATTTCACACAAAATATTACTATCCTTAATTTTGAGCGATTTCACACAAAATTTTCTGAGTATCGTTTTTCGTATTTCGCAACTCTGTTCGATATCATATCTGCGAGCAAATCGTCCTTGACTCGCAGTTCCTGTATCAGATATATCATGATAAACTTTTCACCTCTGAAATAAGCTCGAAGTTGATTAAGAATTTTATTATAAGTCACTATTGCTATTTTACATGAAGTTTTTTATTCTCATATTTTGGCTCGATCATTTTATTTATTGTTGATTAAAAAAATACCTATCCCCGACACAATTAACAACAGTGGGTTTGCGGTTCCGCTGGCTGTAGCAATTCCAGCTGTTGTTAGTAATATTGGAATATAATTCAGCAAGCTTATTATTCTGCTGTAATATTTTTTGGGGCGTCTGATTCAATAAAGGTTTTTTATGGTAATATTTATAGTATTTGAATATCTCGTCTCTATCGTTGTCTTGGTGACCTGATGAAATATGATTGGAGTCTATTATTTCTTTTTCGTCATCATGAAACTGGTTCTGTAATTATTTCAATAGCCGTAGTAAAAGCATTTTCAGCTGAAACCTTATCAATCAGAGCACTAAATATTTTATTGACAGGATCGGCAAGAAACTCTCTGTACTTATCATACACTTCAGATGAGGTATCATCATATCGGATATCTGGTAAAACTGGGGATGAAAATGGGGGATCAAAATATGTTGGTATTTCAGTAATATCATTAACTCTATCACGATAAATATCTTCTCTTTCGTCGATATAACTAACAACATAAGATAACTGACCCAGTTTAAATTTTTTAAGTCCCAGATGCTGCCTGAGAATTGAATATGCTGTTCCAAAACTTTAAAGACCTAGAATATCAGCTTCCCTATATCTACGGTGGGTAGATTTAGGTATCCAGCGATCAGCCGTTTGATATTTTGTATTTTTCTTCTGTAACTTTCCAGCTTCTTTTGTATAGTTCTTCAACGCAATTTAGTTTAGAACTATTATGTATTTCATAATCTTCGTCAATAACAGGTTTCACAGTTGTAATTTCGTCAAGCTCTTGAAAAAATATATCTCGTTCGACATCATCATATAACTCAGTTTTAGATTCAATTTCTGATATTGCGTTTAGTGCGGCATTAATGTGATTTACGTTATACTTTTCTTGATCGCCGGTGAGAGAGTCTGTCAAAACTAGATATGCTGTTGCTAGCAGGTTAGTGTCAGTACTGTTATCTACTATTTCTAACAGGGTCTTTTTTTATCATTATAGTCCATACTGAGTACACGAAATACTAGACGTTTAGCAAATGTGTCCTTGAGCTTCTGATTTTTTTTTTAGAAACTTGTGTTTCCTTGTTTCAGCTAATTGGTCAAGCTCGTTGTGAATCTTCTTTAGTCGCTCTTGCTCTGGTTTCTTACCACCATGAAATTTTGTTTTTACAAGGTTAGATTTATCAATATTCAAAATATTTTCTTGATTTAGATCAAGCAGTGTACTTATCAAATATTTTTCAATCTTTAATCGTCTTTCTTCGCACTCGCTTACAGGACAGTATTTATTAATTATACAAAGTCTCTGATCGCGTATCGCAGTTGAGGACCTCTCATTCCAGCAATTCTAATAAATTTGTCATTGTTCTCATTTAAACCGGGTGAACCTAAAGTTAATTTTTTCATTGGAGCAATTATATTTGTTGCTCTTGCTTCCTCAATACTCTCTGGGTCTAGCAAATCAACGTCAGCTATGTCTATCTCCGTTTTCGGGTTTAGTATAAAATTATAAATTTCTTTTGCGACCCTGATTGATGGAGGATCAATAGACATTATATGTTACAATCACATTAAATCGTCAAGTGTATATATCTGAAACACCGACAAACCTGAGTAAATACCTGAAGCTTCTAAAACATAAATCCGGAAATACGAGTACTTTTTTGTGGTTACTGCAGGAAGAAGTCTTAAATGCTCAATAGCAATATCAATATAAATATTTGATGCCGTATACAGCGCAGTCCATGTCAAATCATCATTCGATCCTTCTAATCTCCAGTAATAAATTAATCCAAATTTTAATGTACCTTGTAATTGAAATTTCCATATTGCTACAGCTTCTGGACACCGTATTTTGATCCAAAAGTCACTTGTTTTTTCGTTTGAGATCCACTCTGACTCTTCAGACGTAGGACTGTTAAACGCAAACGTGTAATTTGGCATATTAACCGAATAATAACTTGATGCAGATGCATAAAAAACCCACTCGATTATCTATAGTATCTGCGAGATGTGGAATGTGACCGACACAATTTTTAGCTCGTTTTGTAATACCACCAATTACTTGCGATTTGGTAACACTGCCCACGTACTGTTTATTGTTAAGATCGGACGTAGATACAGGTATATACGTAAAAGTTATCTTGTGGGCGGCCATATCGATCGCACCTGTAACTATAAAACCAAATTTTTTAAGATAATTGGCATCTGCAGAAGTAATTGCAATCGCTGATGCTGCACTTATTTCAGCATCCATGTACAATTTATTTGTAAGATCAAATCAGTCGACTGGATTATAAGTCATTGTTGTTTTATTCGAGCCCATGTTTAACATACCTGTAACTGTACCACCGGTTTGATTAACGTCAAGTGCAACAGCAGCTCGACCTGATATATCATTAACAGTTTGTTGTAGTAATTGATCTCAGGTCAACATAAGATCTATTTGTAATATCATATCCAGCAGTTGCGTTATATGACGTTGTTATCTTATTCGATCCCGTATCTAACGCTCCAGTCACCATATCGCCGGATTTTATTACAAAGTTGTCCTTGAAAAACTTTACATTTGTTACAGAATCGTTATTGGTCAAAGTTATATTATCAAGTTGGGTATTAAATATTGATTTCTCACCCATATCTATGGCGCCAGTCATCGTCCCACCAGATAATGACAACTTAGAAACATCTACCGAGCTAAGTTGTGCGTAGCTTACCGCCTGTGAATTATTTATGTTGGGGGGTGGGGGTGGGGTGATCAGTCTCAAGATTTACAATCTTTTTTTTCACTCATGTTGATTTTTCCGGTCATCTTTCCACCAGTTATTGACACTTTACTATTGCTGACAGTTTTAAGTTGGGCCACACTTACTGCTTGTGAGTTATCTACGTCGATAGGTGGATATGTTGTCTCAAGGTCTAACACTCGCTGACCTGACATACTTAAGTTACCAGTCATCTTTCCACCCGACAATGATAACTTACCATTACTTACAGCATTAAGTTGTGCAAAGCTTACTGCTTGTGAGTTATTGGGGTTGATTGGTGGATATGTTGTTTCGAGATCTAGTACTCGTCTTCCTGACATGATAAGGTTGCTGGTCATTGTGTCATCAGATCGCTTAAGATAACTTGTCAGATCAACATATGTAGCTGTAGTTGCTGTTGTTTCAGTAGATGAACTACTGATTAACGTACCAAATTGTGTGAAGTACCTCATGCTATTGTAATTGCTGCTGACAAAATTTTGTGTATATGTTATATGATGAGCATCATAAACTTTGATACCGATCGAGTGATAAAAATAAACACAGTTTTTAGTTACCAGATTGTCATTACCTGATAGTAGGACGTACTGGATCTGGCAAAAAAAAAACTTGCTAATGAACTCAACGACATATTCAACTACGATCGGGTGTATATTTATACGATCAATCCCCAGCAGGACAAATATTAGTTGCTGCACGAGTACAACTAAAAACTAAAGAATGAACTTGGTGTTGTTGAGATATATTTGTTATAATGACACCAGAAGATCTTGTTCCTGTTGCCGAGTTAGACTCGGACGAACATAAGATTATTGTGTTTGATGACATCCCGTTGAAATAATGCTGAGATGGACAAGATCAAATCTTCCTTTTCACTGTCAACAAATCGAAGATGTAATGCAATTTATCTTGCCCAGGGGTTTCATAATGTTCATCGTTTTATCAGAAGAAAAACGGGTTGTTTTATATTGTTTAAAGGACTTGACAATATTGACGTGCAAAACATATTGCGAGAACAATGCGGTGACGATTCTAGAGACAAATTTGTTTAGCTATATCATGAGGCCGCTCATGGGAATCACAGTTTTTTCTTATTCAATAAACTTGCCAGAGACACCAAGCACATGTTTCGATGTGGAATTGACAGGTTATTAGACTGCAAAGAAGTAGAAAATTAATGTGTTATTCACAATAATGGACAAGGCGCGGATAAATCTACTAAAGAAATATGTGGCAACAAGAACTGCGTTTAAGAAAAAAGTTGAGCAAGAACGTGCTGGACAACAAAAAAAGCAGAAGAAACGGCTAGACTCTTTAAGCCTATCACCGAGGCTGTACTTGGCAAACAACTAGATGTTGTCTTTCATCTTTCTCTTTCTGAAACTGCATTTGTCTTTCCTCCCTTTTTCTTTCTATTGATATCATTTCTATCTGAAACTGAACCTGTCTTATCTCTAGTTCCAACTGTTTTAGTTGTACTTCCATTTTCAAAATTTCCAACCACTCCAAGGTAAAATTTAAAGAATCTTCCACTTTTGATGATATTGTAAAAAAATAAAAAAAACCTGTTGATTTCACTAAAGATTTCTAAAATGTGAAATAATACTTAAGATTTAAATTTTTTTAAAAACTAGGGAAATTTAAATTTCAAAAAACAAACTTTTCTGAAATATTTTAGACACAATTCATATATACCAAGGACGAGCACTCAATTTTCTTGTTACGAGTCTAGACTCTTACAAAAAATAGCAAAAAAAGAGTCAAGACAACAAGCTTTGTAAATTTAACAAATAATTTATTTCCCTAGAAAACCAAGGTAAAAATGAGAAAACAACTTATGGTTTTACGAATAAAATCCAAAATTAATCCAAGAATTAAAAAATAGCAGTCCTATTATTAAAAAGTCCTAAATGAATCTGAGTTCGAGTCCCGATGAAATTCAAAATGGAGGGCGATGACGTCTGTGGTGGTCAGCGTCGTACTGATGTGTCAACAGTTTCTTTGTTGAATCACAGAAAATAATATTCCAGTTTTGAATTCCGAATAAATTTCAATGAATGTCTTTGTCCAAGAATTTGTAAGGAGCACGTAAATTTCCAGGAAAAAGAATCACTTTAAACTAAATAAAATAGAAATTCAACTCAAACTGGTCACAACAAAACACCTTTAAGTGTCAATGGTTAGAGCCCGAAACTGGCTAATTCTTATGATAACATAAGACTAGCTAAAACGCAAAACTGATTCCCGTATGGGGGTCACGTATTCATCCTTCCAGAACAACATCAAAGCTTTTTACATGCCTAACATCAAGTACTCCAGATATGGCCTTAAATGAAATCAATGGTTCTTACTCTGGGAATGAAATGAATTTTTTTTTTATAAAAAAAACCAGTTGTTTTACCAGAATCCTTACTGATCCTGAATCAAGGTCAGCAACTAGATACAGTGTTTCTACTACTGGTTGTTATCAGTAAATTAAAAAAAGTCAGGTCAAATTGAACTGGATTAATTTTCTGGACAATTTCAAATCCAGTAAATAAAGTTACATTACAATAACATGTAATGAATTTAAAAACAATTAAAACTAACAAACAAATAATTAAATTACATATACATAACAACTTAGATTTTCTAAAGAAAAGTAAGATTAATATAGACATGACAAAAAGTTAAAATTAAGCGAAGATGAATACGAAGATGCTATCTCAGAACTTCAGCCTTACATTGATGGATTAGAAAATTTGTGTGATTTGACCAGTGATGATGGAAAACTTGTTAGTTTTACTGAAAATGGAAAATTTGATGAGAATATTGTTAATCTTGCGAAAGATCTTATGAACAGAATCATAGCAAATAATATATACCGAACAATAGAAAACTATAAACCAAAAGGGGTAGACCGCTAGAAAAATCATTTGGTACAGTTTTAGCTGAAGTTTTAAATAAAAAGATATTTTAGAAAAGGAAAAAACTATTTTATACTCGTCTGATGCTTATCTCGAAAAGGTCTACCTCGAAGTAAAAACACAAGGTGAACAAGGTGAACAAAGTGAATCATATGACTCAGATGTTTCATTCAAATCTGTTACAGGAGAAGGAAGAAGCCGGAAACACGAGGACAGAAATCGAAATAGTTGAAATACTTGATCATCTAAGATCAAACGGATCTTTAACGACTGCAGAGTATCAAGAGTTACACAGCGATCGGATTCACTAACTCAAAACTGTCTTAGTTTTATATGTGAACAATACATAAAAATGTCATCGATGACACTGTTACTCGACTCATCCATCTCAGACAACATCGAGCAGCACAAACTTTTCCGTGTTCTATAATCATGTTATTGAACTTGATCCTAGGTCCCCAAAGCAATATGAGATCGGATTAGTATCAGCTACGGTCTGGCACTCTATGGCAAATGTTAAAACTAACGTCAGTGAAGATTTACGTTCGGGGTAAAAACCAATGGCGTCATCGACTTGAAATCTGTTAAGATACCAAAAGGCGGCTACAACGTCACAGACATCAGCAAAACAATAAAATATCTTATAACTGCTGGCAGTAGTTATATATCATCTTATAATTTCGCGATCTAGAATACGCTACGAGCAAGAACAACTCTAAAAAAATTGTTTATCGATCTTTGTAGCCAATACACAATCGGATCATTGTTAGGATTTGATAAGCGACAGCGACAATACGGATCTGACACATCTGCGAAGGTATCATATGACAGCGAGTCAGCCGTCAACATCACAGATGCAAATACAATCCTGATAAACTGTTATATAGCAACTGGGTCATACACGACACCAGGTAGCTAAGGACAAACGATTTATTCGTTCAGCCAAGAAGTACCACCGGGTTCGTTAATGCAAGTCAATCCGAGATAGATAATATACTATCCTATTAGTGTCGAAAATCAAATATTATCTATCACGATGACACTTACTGATCAATCGGGTCGTCAGATTGCTCTTAACATCGAAGTTGTTACTTGCTATCTTCATCTGCGCGTCAGTAGCTGACCATAGTGAGCTAGTTTACCAAAGTCATTTTTATCAGACAATTTGTATAACAAGATGAAACAAAATAATTTTTCACAAAAAAACATTAAGGTAGTTTTTTTGGAAATATATTCTCTAAGATAATCGAAAATCTGCAGCAGGAACAGGTGTCGGACAAACGATCGCTGATAAAATCAAAGGTGGAGTGCCAAGTGGTTCGGATATAAAAGATGTTGTTTCTGAAATAGCACCATCATGAGAAACAGCACGTGCGATGATAACAACAATAAAAAAATTGTTGTCTCAGACCGGAGAAAATATTATTAGAATGTTAATAACACGAGCTAAACCTCGGAGTGCTAACACTCGGCTTGATGTTGCTGAGTTTTAGGTGTTTGTAAAATAATCAATATTTTGTCTGACGATTACAATAAAAATGTCTATAATAATTATCTTGACCTTGCCGATGAAATAACTGTAGACGACTCTGCAACAGAGTGCGAATATATTGAATATCTCGACGAGAATCTAACGAGTCTAACAACATTTAATACTCGAGATGAGGATGTGTTTTTGTTTCCGCATATAGCTGTACTTGAAGTTCAAGGTAGTATAATGGTGCTGTTGACGTCAATACACAAGTTGCACTTGTTAATAACAGATGGAGCTTGTTTAAAAGCGCGTGATATCAACGTGCCAATCAAACAGTAAAAGACATTTCTATGCACTTGCCAGTTGCTAGTACTATTCTTAACGTGGTGTCATTCAGCGATGATTACTCGAGATCTACTGCAACAAAAATGATGTGGTTCAAAGATACTAAAAGTGGAGATGCAGTTTCCAAAAAAATTTGCTTAGTTTGGTGAACTTGTTGCTGGAGCTAATAATGGTGAAATAGAGGTTATAGTAAAAAATTTCTTAGAGCAAACGCTGGTACATTTGAAATTGAAGCATCAGCAGCAGCAGCAAATATTGATACAATAAGAGCTTCGCTTATAAATCTTTGCAATATTCTTGAAATTACTTCACCTGCAGCTGATGCTGTTGGAACTGCAATGTTAGCATCGAACATTCAACAAAGGTTACGCTAAACGAAAAGCTTTTTTAATGGAACAATAAAAATCACAATGATGTTACCGCTGAGCACAATATTTGGGTTTTCTGCGACTATAACAAGGTATTTCGTGGTATAAAACATACGCTTATACTTGACAGAACTGATTAAAGTCATTGTTTGATGAGAACTGCTGCTGATGCTGCTAGTGATCCTGCTAATATGTTTCAGTTTGTAATTTCACGATTGGCGTTATGGATTCCTCAAGTTGTTGTATCCGTTTCAAAACTAACAGAACTTGTGACAATGTTAGCCGCTTACAGCAGAAAAATATATTTCGAACAGCATAAGGTTTACCAAATAGCTGTACCAAATTCGACCGATAACACATGGCGAAAGCAACAGCGCCTAGCGAACAGTTACGGAGACATATATTTGCTGTAGTTCAACAACAAGTACGACGTAATAATTAACTACAAAACAACTCGATTTTTAATAGCGTTGACGTCAGACGAATATTTGTGAGAATAAACTCTAAGCAATATCCTGAACGAGCGATCAAATGCAGTTTTGGAGATGATGTAATTTTGCTGACAATGCTAACAAAAATTTATCTCGTGTTTATATGTTTCTGATGGAGGCAATGCAAAATATCAGGACGCTGACAGTGGATCTCAGAGGAGTTTCGATTTCTTTACCAGATATTTCACTTTTACGTCAGTAAGCACAGCGAAAGAGCTATTGGATCAACCCGCTAATATTGAAGTAACATGGACGTTAGGAGAAGCTCCTGCTGATGTATATTACGTCTACGCGATTGTAACATCTGATAGATACATAACACTTGACGCAGTCAAAGGTAGAATGACTGTACAGGTGTAGTGTTAAAAATGTTTTATCTGTCAAAATCCATATTGAAAGATATTTTGCATGAGATTAACCTGTCACAAGGACAGATACAAAAACTAGCACGAGCTATAGTTAAACGAAAAGCGGTTTCATGAAAAATAGATTTCAAAATGCGTAGCGCTCCAACAAAATTATTTCTAACACAACGCCAGATATCCAAATTGTTATATTTATACTTGATCTGTCAGTGGCACAAATAATAGCATTTGCCAGGTTGAAAGCGATACTTGGCGGATCAATCGGAACAACGATAGCTACTTTAGCACGAACACTATTGCCAAAGACATTACCTGTACTAGGAACTTTAGGAGTAACCGCAGCGTCAGGTGCAGTATCAGGAGCGACTCAAAAAAAGATGTATTCGGAGACGGAATCACCGGCGACGGAGTCAAACAGTTGCTGTAACAGGGGCCGCTCTAAAATTCAATTTTTTTTCTGAACGAGCACGAAAAACTCCTATGACAAAAAATGAACCCCAAGAACGAACCGCAACGCGGTCAAGGACGGGTTCATAGGCCCGCAGCTAGCAGGGATAGCGGGAAGTTTATTACCAAATCTGTTAGGGATAGGACGCGGAATTCAATTATGCCCAATGCGAAGATGGACTCGTGGAAGTCGGGGCCGGGGACTGATGCTACCGGGTAGCAGACGATGAAATCGTTCGCGTTAAATACTTTTGAAATTGCTGATAAACTTAAATATGTCAGAGGATTTATCGGAGTATTTTCCAAAGACGAACTAGCAAATAGATCACCAACTGCTGATCAAAGTTGTGTTATTATTATACAAGATTTCAATGACGGATCTGGAACTCACTGGGTAGCTCTTTACAACAACAACTGTTTCGATTCGTTTGGTCTTCCTCCGAGTGATGTTATCAAACAGTACATTTAAAAAAAAAATATAAACTATAACTATAATCAGCTTCAACCGGTTGGAACTTCAGCTTGTGGTTATTATTGCGTGTTATCTGGATCCGATAGCGGATCTAAACACAACAATTTTTTAAAGTTTATTCTGCAATTTGACCCGTTTCCTAGAATCAGTAATGATTGTAAAGCGGTACTTGGGTCGTAAACGATCTAGCATTCTTTTTGTCTGACACAAAGTATAAAAATGAGAACATACTGTCTCGAATGCAGAACCAAAACCAATAACATCGATGAAACAACAGAAACAACCGCTAATAACAGAAAAATGCTAAAAAGTATATGTGATGTCTGTGGTAAGAGAATGAGTATGTTCCTTAAACAAGATAAATCCGGTGATACAACCACTGATGTTACAATCACTGGTAGATGTGCAATGCAAACCCAGAGCGCTAGCACTCTGACAATAAGGTCCGACGAAAAAGTAGTAAGCGACTAAAAATAAATGAAATGTAATTGCGAAGATGTGAAGAAAGATCTGAGCCTAGAACAAAATAAGATAGTTGCTTATTGCTAGCGTTGCAATCATAGAAACTGTCATCGGATCAGGATTGGATATACATAAAATTATTGGAAAATTACCAAAAACCAAAGGGAGGTTTGACATTGCCAGGACACAAATATATTGGTCCTTGGAATCCACTTGATCAGCAACTCGAGGAAAAGACAATCCGTTTCCGGGACAAGAACCTTACAATGCAGTTGATGCAATTGCGATGGGTCATGATATCACGATCACGTCGACGACAAACTAGATTGCGATCGTGTAATGCTTGACGAATTGTGAGATATGAAACTGGATAATATGCGAGAACGATTTGACACAAAACTAGTACAAGGTATCATTGGAGCAAAATATAAACTTGGTGTTGGTGTGCAAGCACAGTCGATGCCTCAGAAACTGGAGACAAATCAGCTAGCGCATGAGCTACACAGACCAAAAAAAAAAATATTTCTTTGACGAAAGGTTGTCGCAAACGCAGTCGATCATATCTGGGCGATATATCTCGCAGATATGCAAAATACGATAACAAACGGTATCTGTTGAAAGTTATTGACGTTTTTAGCAAATACGCGTTCAGTGTTCCTGTTGCTGATAAAACTGGAGAGACGATAACAAATGTGCTAGAAGATATTATCGGAGCGAAACCCAAATAAAATTTGGACTGACCATGGAACAGAGTTTTTAAATAAGCGGCTCGAGCAGTTTCTGAAACAAAACAATATGAACAAATATATTACCGGTAACGAAGGAAAGAGTCTCGTTGTCGAACGAGTTAATCGAACGATAAAATAAAAGATCTACAAATATCTTACAGCAAACATCATTAACAGATATATTGATGATCTGCCAGCAATAGTATCAGATGATAATAAGACTAAACACAGTACAGCAGGTATGTCACCGAACGATGCTATAAAAATCCGATTTTTGCAAACGAGAACATATATCGCAGGCAAGGTTTAACGTTGATGATCGTGTCAGAATTTCAGTAACGAAAATGACATTTGAAAAAGGTTTTACCCCGAACTGGTTCGAGGAAGTATTTGTCATCGACAAGATTTTAACAACAATACCGATAATATATAAGCTAAAGGATCTTGAAAACGAAGATGTCATAGGAAGTTTTTATGAGCAAGAACTTCAACTAACAACACAAGATATATTTGTTATCTAACGAGTGATAAAGAAACGTGGTAATAAAAGTTTGGTCAAGCGGCGCGGTTACGGTGATAGTTTCAACAGTTGGATTCCAACTAGTGAAATCAAAGATCTTTGACTAGATCGCTAGCGATCCGATTAGATCGCCGTAGATCTTTTCATATTTTAGAAGAACAGACTTGCATTTTATAGATCTGCTCAAAGATACCAGATGTTGTTTTCGATCTTCTGTTAAATCTGTCAACAAGTTTAAAATCTTTACAAAAATAAAATCAAATTTAATATTTTTTGACGACCATACACTTCAAGTTGTCCAATACGCATAAACGGCTTGCACAAAATATCTGATACTCTGTGACAGTAAAATCAAATTTGTTTTATCTCTTTGGCAAGATGATATTTGACATTATATCGTGATTGCGCTGCAACATCAACTTGCTCATGATGTGTTATAATACCTTGTTCATCGGCAAGTTGATCATCAGATACAAATATGTTTCAAGATCGAATTGTGATTGTTCGACATGCTGATGCGATGTTGTCAGTCTTTTACAATCTTCAGTTTTATCTAGATCACCTCGAAGATAGACAATCGGTCAAACATATCATTTTTTTTGTCAGCGACATTATACATAAAACTTTTATCTAATAGAAGTAATGAAAATGCCAGACGAAGTAAGAAGTATTGTCAGAGCTAAAATATTAGATATGAACCTGCTGTTTGGCGAGGTTAAAGTTTTCATGAGCAACAAAAAAAAAAAAAAAAAAAACAGATCTCAAGCATGTTAATCTTATCGATGGATACGATCCTTACTCGGCATTTGAGGTACTGTTAACAAATTCTGAGGTATCAGAACTTGAAAAAGATAATTAAAAAAATATTTGTCAGATATGACAGGGACACTGTCATGAAATGGGCTCATTGTTGCTTGACCCGAGAAAATCTTAGGGATATTCTAAAGGTTGATCTGTGACCAATAATTTTATGTTAAATAGTTGAATAATATGGAACGGTTTGTTACTCGAGCTAAGGTTGTAAACACATATCAACTTGAAGAGGCTATAATAAATGTTTCGTGGTGATGTTAATGTGATGGCCTGCTTCGAAGTAGAACGAGAAAAAAAAATCTTATTTTGCTTAACAACATGGAAATCGATCATATGATGAAATATGGCAAGATTTGGATAGAGTACGACATTGAAGCGATAGACAAATATGTCAACTGCTGCTTAACAAACAATTATGTTGCCGCTATACTAAACAACAAATGAATATCGAAAGAAGATTCTATCTTCACTCGTTTTCGAAAATGCGGATCTGGTAATACCATCAGCAACATATTTTACTGATGTTGGATAAATATTAAAGTGTTTTGCAGCTGATGAGATTGAATGAAATAGTGTTTCTTCTGCTGTTGTAGAGTTAGTTGCTATAACTGATCTGGGATTTTTTAATTTTTTAACTTTTCCTGCCTTACCTCGTCTGCTGTTTTCTTTCGAGGTAACAAGATCAAGATTTTTACGAAGATTATTCGTTCTGATGCCGTTGATGTGGTCAGTGACAAGACCACTTAGAATAGACCCATGAAAAACTTCGTAAACAAGACGATGTGAGAGATAGTTAATGTAAGCTGATTGTGTTCCTCGTACTGTTATCATTAAATATCCAGTGTTATTAATACTTCCAATAATTTTTCTTGATCTGATGTTTCTGACAACACCTCCTCTATTAGCCTCGTAGAGATCATAAATCGAATGTGGTATAAACTCCTCTCTCAAAGACAAATTTGCAATGTTGTTGTCGGTGACTTGATCATTGACATGATAAACTTGCATTCCAGCTGGAATATCATCATTGAATAGGGAATAAATAAAATCATGTAAAACCATTTTTGTATATTCATTATCATTTTCTGCTTTTACCGTTATCCTGTAGCCCTCCGATGTTAATACTCCGATCGCATTTTTCGTTTTGAGATTTAAAACAACACAAGTTCATTGCTAGCGAATAAATTATATTTTGGATGACACCAGAATATTTCCTGGTACCTTGCAAGACCATCAACGATAATAGGTCATTGATATAAATTTGCCATCATATACTATCGTGTTTTTTAAATCTCTAATTGGCAATTTCGTATCGTACTATTAGAGAAATATAAAACACATTATTATATGATGTTGAAACTTGCAGATATAGAGAAACGAAGTCTGTTCATAACAAAATATCAGCCCAAAAAAATTGCAACAGCATTTGCTGGATTTGACAATAGCTGGAGATTTGATAATCAACTTTTACTAACAAATGTTTCATCAACAAATCTGTTTCATCTACTTCAGCCAGCCGTAAAATCTAAGCTTGCAACGCACAAGGGTTTGAAGATTATTCTGCAATTTCATGTTCGTTTTTCAAAGATAAATTTATTATCGGATAGGCACTTTGATCAGACGCAATCATCTGAATAGCCATTCGAAGAACTTGCTGATCTTTACATTACATCGCTATCCCGCCGAGGTTTGATTGGAAAAAATTTAATGTCATTGTCAGGAGATACAGAAAAAGATTGAGGATTGCACAACATCCCGATCGGGTTGGAGATTCGATAAAATAACAGAAATTTTGTTTCACACTATGAAATATAATCCGTTGCGAGGTAGCTCATATGTCGATCTGCGAACTAAATTAAAAACTCAAAATGTTGTCAAAGAACAACGATAACAAATGTTTTCAATGGGCGTTATTGTCAGCGTTGTTTCCAGCTTCTGATCACGTCAATCGAGTTAGCAATTATATTTATCATTCTAACAATCTAACCTTTTCCGGTATTGTATTTCAAAATTTGAGAAACAAAATATTTTTCTTTTACCAGGTGGTATTAATGAGTTTGGAGTAAATGATGATACACAAAAGATTTCTCCAAGATACATCAGTGATCGAGCCACATCAGATCTCGCGAGATCTAAACAAACAAAAATAAACTTCTGTTCTATAAAAATCACTAGGTGTGGATTAAAAACTTTAACGGGTTAGGCGGTGGGCAGTACAACAAGTACAACGAAAAGAAACATTTTTGCGTCAGATGCTTGCATGGATGTAAGTCTCAGCTGGTATTAGATCGTCACCTAGAATGGTGTTCTAACATACAACGAATATCTATGCCAGGTAAAGATGAAAACATATTGCAGCTTACGAATTACAAACACAATATGAAAGTTCCTTTCATAATCTACTACGATTTTGAGTGCAAGGAGCAGAAAATAACCCTGAGAAATCTTCTACAAGAAAAGTACAAGAACATGTTTCATGTGGGGTTGCATACAAATTGTATGTGCTGTTGATAAGCGTTTATCAAAACCTGTTAAACTTTATCGTGGTGTCAATCCTGCTCTGTGGATGTTGAAAAATCTCATTAGCGAGGTTGATGCCATCATGATCTTGCTCGGTAGGACAATGAAAATGAAACTGCTTACTGTAGAACAAGAAATAGAATTTGCTAAAGCAAAAATATGTCATATTTGCGAGCAGGCGTTTACGACTCAAGATCGAGTAAAAGATCACTGTCATATTACAATTAAGTATCGCGGCCCAGCTCATGACAAATGCAACTTAAATATACCGCACCAGATTTCGTTCCTGTTGTGGCACATAATTTTCGTGGATACGATTCTCATATTATCGTAGAAGCGTTCGGCAACAAAGATATAATTAACCGCCTAAAAATCAATAACAACGATAAAATAAAATGCATTCCCAACAATATGGAAAAGTGTATGTCTGTGACACTCGGCAAATTGAGATTTGTTGATAGTCTACAGTTTATGGGGGCATCGTTAGACGAACTCGTGAAAGGATGTGGAAAGTTTGATAATTTGAGTGATCATTTCGGTGACAAAGCAAATTTACTTATAAGAAAAGGTATCTTTCCATATGAATATCTTGACGACTGGGATAGATTTAATGAAACAAGTTTACTTGACCGGGAAAGTTTTTATTCTCCATTAAATCTTGGAAGTGTCAGCGATGACGACTATGCTTACGCTCAGAAAATTTGGAATGATTTCGACGATGAAACTTTTGGAGATTATCATGATCTGTATCTGATTACAAATGTGTTCTTGCTCGCGGATATATGTGAGAATTTTAGAGATGTCAGCGCTGATAACTACGGACTTGACCCAGCCTGGTATTACTCAGCACCGGGATTGTCTTGGGACGTATTACTCAAGCAAAATAAAACTGGAATTGCTAACAGATCCTGACATTTTTTTGTTTCATAGAACGTTGAATCCAAGGTGGTATAAGCGTTATAACAAAAAAATATGCCCGCGCGAACAACAAGTACATGAGCGACTATGATTAGACACTGCCGTCGTTTCTCATAGTTTATTTCGATACAAATAACCTCTAGGGTTATGCAATGTCTGAGCCGATGCCGTATGGCGGATTTCATTGGATAAGTCCTGATCAGTTTTTCAAAGAAACCGATAAAACTGTACCTGATAATATTGATTATTTTATTGATGTTGATCTTGACTATCCAGTTGATCTTCATGAAGCTCATAACGACTATCCATTTTGTCCTGAGTCAATGCTGGTCGATTACAGTTTGTTATCAGAGCAACAACGTAATTACTCGCCTATTGGCAGCACCGGTGGTAAATCTGTTGTTTAAAAACTAGCACCAAATCTTCTTAACAAACAAAGATATATTTTACATTATAAAAATCTGAAACAGGTACTTGATCATGGTCTGGTACTAAGAAAAGTTCATCGTTTTTTAAGGTTTAATCAATCGTGTTGGATGAAAGATTATATCGACTCTAATACTAGACGAAGAACAGCTGCAACAACATAATTTGAGAAAAATTCTTCAAGCTCATGAACAATAGCCTCTTCGGAAAGACCATGGAAAATATCAGAAAGAGAGTCATTATTGAGATCGTCAATAACACCGAACGTCGTAATAAACTTGTAGCATCAGATGATTTTGTTAGTATGAAAATGTTTAATGAAAATCTTGTCGCGAATCATAAGAGAAAGACAAATATAAAGTTGAATAAACCGGTTTATGTTGGTATGGCAGTACTTGAAATATCAAAGACCTTAATGAACGACTTTCATTACAATTTTGTTAAGGTTATGTGGCCTGACGCAGAGTTACTATTTACAGATACTGACTCGTTGATGTACAAGATATAATCTGATGATATTTACAAAGAATTTTATGAACACCGGGATCTAATTGATCTTTCTGATTATCCAACAAATAGCGGATATCACTGCGATGACAATAAAAAAGTAATAGGAAAGTTTAAAGATGAAGATTCTATGAAAATTATAACGGAATTCGTTGGATTACGTAGTAAAATGCATTGCTTAAAATTATCTGATAATAAGGTTAAAAAACGAGCCAAGGGAATAAAAATTTCAGTTGCAGGAAAATACATTGAACAAAGAACTAAGCTCCTGTAAGTAAAGGTGTTAGTTACATCTCTTGCCTCACGATAAAATTAAAGGATATCAAAAGTTATACGGCTTACGTTTAGAAACCTGAAACGTCGTGTACGGCAGACAGTTTGGTAACATCGAAGAAAATCAAAGCGTAAATGCTGGAGACGAAGGTAAACCTAGTGATATAATATGAAATATGGGTCCATGTCAGAAGCGTTCAAGGAGGGGATGTATCATATGTGGAATTTGAAAGTACATTTATTTACTTGTAGCTATGTCTCGTAATCGGCTCAACTATTGTTTTCGTAAAATTTCCTTCTGTTGGAGTAGATTTGTAACTTGAAACAATCAAAGAAGGGTGCAGATGAAAATACTTTAAGGAAGGGCTTACGTCATTGAAAATTTTAATATAATCGGTCATCTCTTTGTATCAGCGTATATAGCTGTTTCCAGTAAGAACACTGGTAGACGGATAGTTTCGTCTCAACATATTATAGAGGCAGACGTGGTCCACTATGAATGACCCGAGGGGTGCTCAAATTTGTAGCCTTTTTTAATCGGTAGTAAGTAAATGGTAACCTATTTTTTATTGAATCGGGAAGCAGGATTAAGCAACCAAATCGATGTTATATTGCAGTTCAAATCTAAAACTAGAACGCCCTGAGTAATAGCGGAACTATAAAATAATTTGGCATTATGTTGAAAGCTTATATTACCGCATGAATAAAGTTGCTTGAAACCTTTTATTACCAGATGAATAATGTTGTTTGAACCTTTTTGTTAACCAGTGAATAGTGTTGTTTGAAACTTTTGCTTACCAGACGAATAAAGTTGTAACAAAATCGAATTCTGATGTCTAAAGCACCATATTTAACATACTATGATTGTAAACACATCATTAGTTTCCTGTCCCGGAGTGGATTAAATATTGTAACAAGACGTATTTATCCAGTCTAAGCAGAAAATGGCGATTGGAGATGCGCAAAAAGGACAGTCATGTTGTAGTTCATTAAATAATTACCTCTTCCAGTCGATGAAATCAAGTAATCCTTGGGTGTAATCATAATCGGCGATCCCGATCTTTACCGTTTTTGCTAAGTGCACATCAGAATTAATATTGGTCTGACAGTCTTCACCACACACATGTTCACAGTTTCAATGATACCACTAATTGCAATATTCACAAAGAATGCTGGCACAGGTACAGTTTGCGTGACAAGAACCGCATGTCCAAAATGTAGTTTTACTAGTTGCAGTAAGTTTGCGCTTTTATGAGGCGTAGTGCAATGCAGGTTCTTTTTCTTTTATCAACTGACAGTAAATTGAGCGATATCAAAAGTATCGTGAATAGAGTTTAAAAAATTATTCCATTTTATAAAGACGCTTGCAAACATATTTGCTTGGTTTCTCAAATCGAGTAACCAAAACAATTTACCACGATTTAGTTTGTAACAATTACTATAATTTGATCATTTCATCATTATATGAACCTCGAGCAAAACAGATTCGATCGGCATGCAAATAAATTAATTATATTTAATTTTTACAACAAGACTGTCAACAAGTTTAAAGGCATATCGGCACGAAATGACAAATAACAGAACCTCTTTGATTGCCTTCGATAATATGGGATCATTATCAAGACGGAATTAAAAGAACGCCTCAAACAATGGGTTAGTGACGAAAGCGCTCGGTAATGTGAGCAACAATACATGTTCTATTGCTTTTCATCATGATGATAATGCGTAATTATCATGGTTATCAATAACATGATGCCTAACAACAAATTTCAAAACAGCTGTTTGATTCTAAAATAAGAAATTAACATTTTAATCAGTTAATTAGATTTAACAAGATTATTGTATTTTATGAAATACGACACTTGTTACTATTCAATTGATTAATATATAACCGGTTCTTACAATTTTTAATTCATTTTAAGTTATATGCTTTAATATTTTAGAATCCCTACAGGGCAAAATATATTTTAGAATGGTTATTTTCTTCTTTCTTGTTAAATATATGTAAATTGTATATATTAATTTATTAACGCCTTCACAAACTGGCTATTTCATTTTCCTCAACACTATTGCCTTAATTAAAAGCTATCTTGTTTATTTGTAAAGATATAGATAGTAGAAAACTTGTTTCCCTTTTTAACCGCTGGTATTGATATCCATGAAAAGTGAATTGTTCAGAATAAACCATAATAATATCTAAAGAGTTGTCTTTTTCGAAAATTGCCTATCACTCATATCGCTGAAAATAGTATGGTTTCATGAAAATTAACAGTGATTAACAGCAATTTTCTTTTGTATTTTCTTTAAGAAGTGCTTTGATCACTACTTAGTGCCATATTGTAGCTCTTAGTGTCTGTTTGTGCGTATTAGATCTTGGCTCTGTTTACCAGGACCCGTATTAAAGTTACATTGTGGTACGGTGTTAATTTCAGCATGCTATCAAAAATGCAGATTGTCATTTCTGTGGTATTATTTTCAGTGATAGGTGTCTATCATTAAATGGAATAAATGGCAGAAAATACAAATGTATAATATCATGAGATATTGGTATTGGTTGATAAGTGTGATGTTGCTGAATAGATGACTAGGTGCTGGTCAGTTGATAATTAGGTAGTGATCAGTAGATGACAAGGTGCTGGTCAGTAAATAACTAGGTTTTGATCAAAAGATGAGAGAGGTGCTGGTCAGTAGATAACTAGGTTTTGATCAGTAGACGCCAATATGCTCGTCAGTAGATAAGTAGATGAAAGTCGTGCTGCTAATAGATATAGGTATTGATCAGTAGATGAAAGTAGTGCTGGTCAGTAGATGACTAGGTATTGATCAGTAGATGAAAGTGGTGTTGTTCAGTAGATGACTGGACTGGGTGTTGGTTCATGATTAGAAGGTATAGTTTTAACACTGCAATTTCATTTGTACCAATACAGCCCCATAATGTAAACCTATCGACATGTTTAATATTACATTTTACTTGTATCCGTACCGTCCCAAATGTTAAAACGAAAACATTAATCTGTAAGTACCATATTACATTTTAACATTACTATTCACAAATTAAAACCGTCTCATAATATTAAACTTATGGACATTTTCATATTACATTTCCACTTATAAATACACAGTCCTAAAATGTTTAAAAAAAAAACTAAATTCAAAAGTATAATATAAAATTTGATGCTAAATTTGAACATTACTATTTCCATTGTACCCGAACAGTCCCATAATGTTAAACTTGTAGATTGATCACTGAAGTCCCTTTGTACGATTGAATCCGCGCAAATAATTAACATTATAAATTCGGACTATCACTGTGTAATGGTTACTTTGCGTGATTTCAACTTTTAGGTTGTTTTTTAAACAGTTGACATCTATAGTTTCTTCATTGCTACCATTTACAGATATTTTCCATTCATTTACTTCATGTGCAATTCTAGTCTGTAATAGTCATCAGGAATTAAGACAGTTTTTGCTTTTGCAGTGGCATCGCTATAAGCGAATGTGCTGTTTAATAATTCATTAGAAATGTTGTAATACCCAACAATAAATTCCATTCTCTACAAAGAAATGAATAGTTTACATTTCTGTCATCGTTTTGGATCATAAAAATATATTCCTTTATCAGGACGCCGCTGACTCTATTGTATCTCTCTTGATCTGAACTGTCCATTTGTGTGGGTGCTTTTCTTTACAACACACATTTCTACAAGTTTTTATTTCAGTTTTATCTGTTCATTTTTCCCTAAGTTTGTTTTTATTCGTCACTATAGATGTTATACTGGTTGAAAATGAAAATGAACTCGTCGTCCTTGATTTCGTTTGCGGAGCCATCAAGGCGTACCGAAGTTAAGCTTATTACATAGTTTGTCACTTCCTTGTCACGAAGGGACAAACATTCTTGTTTCCCAAACAGCGTCACGTAACGGCGATGCCATCAATACTCTTCGTATATGTGATAGTTGATGTGACTATTTCATTATATTGAAAACCTTCTTACAAATGATTTTTTCATTCAGAGCTTTTGAAACAATTCCCTATAACAGCTGTGCTGAATATTGTGATTGCTAATAGAACAACTAAACTAGTAAATATTCTCGATATACACAATCAATCTGTTGCAATACGTACAGCAGCTGAAACTTGTCCCATACTTGCCTCCTATCATTTCAAAATTTTGTATTTCGTTTTGCATTTTTTCTCTTTCCTCTATAGCGTTTAATCTCTGCTACATACTGTGATTTCACTTAATATTAATTAAGGTATGGTACCAGCATTTGTATCCTTCTTTAATCGTTCAGCTTTAGGTTCTTGAAAAATCTTGCGAACGTTCTCCAAGTACCTTCTTAAATTCAACTGTACAAATATCATTTGTCCTTTGCAAACTTACATTGTCAGGAAATGTTGCAACCTTGTTTTCATCTTTATTTTGTTTTAATCGTCTCCCATTCATTTGAAAAGAAAATTTCGAAGATAAATCAATACAATTTCATGCTGTTAGAAACGTTTGTTACAAGATGGCTTAGTATTACAATGCGAAGTGAAAAATAATTTCAAATCTTTGTGAGTAAATAAAGAGATGGATTCCAAGACAAGTTCTGAATGTTGAGAAGGTAAAGATATCACATAGTTTTGGCAAAACAAAGTAAATGTAAACCTTTGCTAAAGACAGTACAAAAGAAAATTGAGAGAAGAAAACGAAGAGCACTGAAAAGCACATAGTATATGTAGTGATTACAAGAGAGAGCATTATACTGGTAAAAGAAAAAACAAAAATATCATACCGATTCAAGAATGCGGATGCCGTATTTGGCGACAAAGATGAGTTTGCAAATAGCAAGAGAACATTACATCGGACATGACATTATTAATACTAGACGCACCATGTATGGATTTATACAGAAGGTGGAAACACTTTACCAAATCTGTGTAAGGGACGATGAGTTTGGCATCGACCATGTCGTAATGTGTTCCTATTTTGATTATCTGTTCCTAAACCAACAAAGTGTTGTTTCAACAACAACAAAAAAAAAAATGTATAAGGTATATGTTGGTCAGTGAAAACAGATAAAGAAGAGCACCGTAAAAAATCTGACTCATTCAAGATAGCTAACGTCATCATTCAGGTGACTTTGAACAGCATTATCTAATGTGCATTGCAAGTTCGTTACCTAGAAGTCTAAATGTTTGAATGTTGCTAAGTAAGGGGGAATAGTCAAACAGCTTAAGTGACAAAAATTAGCTGTCATGTAGCCTTCCTGGAAATATTTATATTTTCATTAGTTGTCAAGCAGCCTTTCTGGAAATGTCTATTTTCATTAATTGTCATGCAGCCTTCCTGGAAATATTTATTTTTATTAGTTATCATGCAGCCTTCCTGGAAATCTCTATTTTCATTAGTTGTCATGCAGCCTTCCTGGAAATGTCTGTTTTCATTAGTTGTCATGCAGCCTTCCTTGTAATATCTATTTTCATTAGTTGTCATGCAACCTTCCTGGAAATATCTATATTTTCATTAGTTGTCATGCAGCCTCCCTGGAAATATCTATTTTCATTAGTTGTCATGCAGCCTTCCTGGAAATATCTATTTTCATTAGTTGTCATGCAGCCTTTCTGGAAAAATCTATTTTCATTAGTTGTCATGCAGCCTTCCTGGAAATGTCTATTTTCATTAGTTGTCATGTAGCTTTCCTGAAGTTTACTTTTTAAAACGTCCAATTTGTGTATCGGAATAAATTTTTTTATCAAAGATATCATCGTTTAAATCGCGATATCTGATAATTATTAGAAGATTCATTTAACTCTGACATTTACAAATATATCTTACGCCTTGTTGAAACTTTTGTCTTCCATGTTTTCAACTCATTTTCCCTTGAATACTTACCTGTTGTCGTTTTGTATGTTCCATTTCCAATTGCCATGTTTAATTCCTGTGCGAATATTTAAATTACCGGAGACTTTTTTCTCGATGTATTATTTTGCTGTTTGGAATAACTGAAAAATGGCTTAAGGTAATGAACATTTTGAAATGACCTAGTACGAAAGTCCTAAAAAGAGATGACTAGAAATGTACTCAGTCATTCAGAATATTAAGGCACATTTACATCAACCTAACCCATTAAGAAGACCCCGTAATTTGCCAAACTATTCCTCAGTTTGGAAATCATGGAAAATCCCATGAGAAACTCCAAATTTCATGGTGAAATAAAGTTTGTACGTATCAATAGCATAGATTCTTTGTTTGACATTTGGATATCCTATGCGATATTATATAAAGAAGCATCACGATAAAGAAATCTAGAATCAGCATAATTGATGATATTTTTTTTAAATTAAAGTTCAAGAGATAACGAACTTCTGCTGTGGACTCACATTGACTTCTTTAAAATTCGACGAAACTGATTAAATGACAGGATTTGAGTTTATATTTTGCAGCTGTCTGTGACTACATTTAACTGATTTTGTATTTCCTACATCGTTCGTTTTTCTGTATTTATCATTGTTTATATTGACTATTAAGCGATTGATCTATCTATTAACCTATCATTCTATTAATCTATCATTATATATACTAACCTGTCATTCTATCTAGTAACCGGTCTATCGTTGTATTAACAGGTCTGCTCTTATATCTATTAACCTGTAGATCATTGTACCTATTAATCTATCATTGTACGTATTAACCTATCATTGTACCTATTAATCTATCATTGTACCTATCAACCTATCATTGTACCTATTAATCTATC
>JAECUM010034833.1:0-10171 GCA_016617855.1 Megalonaias nervosa
CTTCTCGTCTTCTCCTCTACCAACTTTTCATCTTCTCCATCACATTTGCCGTTTTTTTTTTCCTTCTTTCTTCCATTTTCCTGCTTCTTCTCTTCTTCCCCTCTTTCTTCTCTTTTTTTTCTTCCATTTTCTTCTTCTTTCATTAGCCAGACAAAATTCCTTCTAAATTCAAACCAGTTACAGGGTTTTAACGAATAACTGTCATGTATTGCTTTCGGAAAACAGAAGACAAATATACCAATCATAAACAAAGGCAATACTGATATAATCCGCTTTCAAATGTGAGGAACATTATGATTTTGTTCAGCCAAAACAAAAAATTAAAATAGGTCAGTGCGATTAATCAATATGTATTCAGAATATTAGCCTGTGATATAATTAGTTTTTCAAGAACATGTAACAATTATATGAATATATGGTGGTAATTTGCCTCGTACAATTAAACGTGATTTCCAGTTTATAAAGAGTATCTCAATTTTTATGTTTGCTGCTATCACTAAAGAAGAGAAAATCATGAGCATGTGAATCAAGGTAAATACAACAGCTATGTACAAGAAGCTGAAGTGTGATTTGGAAGAATGCTGTTTGGTAGAAACAATAAAGCAAAATCTGTATCTAATACTTTTGGGGAAAAAAAACACGGATTTAAGTGTGGCTTAGCACAATTTGATCTGTGTATATTTTGTGTCCATTATACTACACCCTGAACCAGCTTGAACCAGCCTGACAATTATGAAGTCTTTATTTACCTTTATTTAATTTCATGTTGGAGAAATCAGAAAATGTGCACAATAATAACAAAAACAATCACAGCAGTATATAACAGGTAATGACATGGCTATTGAAAGATCTGGTCACTGCTTTTAGACCTGTGTAGAACATAACAATTTTGTCATGACATTTTTTGTATCTACAAGTTTTGGGACACTGAAAATGTTGTCTATTTTGTACATGGATATAGGTCTTGCGATGCAGGAAATACAATTATTTTTTATGTCCTAAGATTTACAGTCATTACGGTAGTAAACAAAAAATACCATAACATTTTCAAATGTATGCCTTGGCCCATGGATGAGCCTAACCCCCACTTCCTTCGAGGATTTTATTTGTTCCAAAATTATTCTGCTAGATGCAAGTATATACTGTAGTTTAACTGTACTTTGCACATTATACAGAGTGCTTGTCATGACATAAGTCATGCTGCCTGCGGATGTCTTGTGAGTATTGTTATGTCACAAGTCTTTGTTCAGGTTGGTGCTACGTGACAAAGGCTCGTACAAAGTAACAAAGAAAAGAGTGAAGCCAACAAGCTTTGTAAATTTACCAAAATAATTTATTTCCCTAGAAAACATGGTAAAAATATGGAAAAAGAACTTACAGTTTGTGAATATAATCCAACAATTAATCCTGGAATTTGAAAATATAAGTCCTATCACTAAAAAGTTCTGAATGAATCGAAGCTTGAATCCCGAAGAAGTTCCAAGATGGAGGACGATGACGTCAGATGAAGTCGTTGTACTGATGTCAACAGTTCCTTGTTAAAGTACAACTTACAAGAATAAATTTCCACTAAATGTCTTTGTCCAAGAATTTTGATGAAGAAGAGTATTTTCCAGGGTGAATAAATTATTTTAAATAAGAGAAACTCAATTCATAATGGCAACAACAAGAATACCTTTCAGCCTCAAGGTATTATTTACGACTGACTAAATCCACTGAAAAATGTCTGTTTTAACCCACAAATTTAGATTACATGATGGATCACATGACGGGCTACGTGATCACTTAATTTGAACAGCGCAGTAAAAAGTTTGCCAATTTGCACGTAGGCCAGAATATCCCTATCTAAGAATCAAATTCTCACGCTGGAAATGAATTTAAAAATAAAGCTGTTTACAACATAGCTAACGCGTAGGCTGAACATGACCTTGGTAATAACCAATCATTTTCAGTGTTTACCAATCTCTGAACCAGGACGAGCTAAAAATAGTGACAAAGTAATACTTTTGCGTTCTAATCAGGTCAAAACAGAAGACTGAATTTTCCGAAAAAATATCATATCCTGTGAAAATTATCATTACAATAAAATGTAATGAAACAAAAATAAAATAAAAAAGACTTTTAAAACTAATACACAGGTAATTAAATTACATTTACGTAACATTGGAAACTGTTTACACATTTGCGTACTTGGCTTCACACAAATGGTTCTTAAACTAATTTTGGTTGCCCAATGGGCCAAGAACAAACAATCTCTCGTGGTTTTGCCCTCGCGTTCATAAATGAAGTTTTACAAATGCGTGTTTAAATACAGGCTACCTAGAAAACTGCAAATGGCTAATTCACGGCATGGTTCATCGTAATATTGGTTCATTGGGGCTGTTGACAGTAATTTTTAAATTTGTGGAAGTATATCAGATTATTGGAGCTGGAGAAGCGTTCATGGATATAAAATGAACCTGAAAATGATGTTGAATTTGAGTTGTATGTACTTTGGATGGACATAAACAGACGTAATGTCAGTCAGTTTTGAATATTTAGTTGTATTGCTCGTTTGATTTTCTTAATATTTATATATTAATGTAAATCTCTATTTTGCACTTGATCTTGTGCAAAATCCAGTTGATGCTGTACCTAACCAGTGACATTGTTTTAGTAAACAACATAATACAAATCTAACATTTCTCTTAAGATCATAGATTCAATTTTCAGATCATGATCAATGGAGGTAAACTTCAGTTTTCCTTTTGGAAATTCCTATACTTGTGCACAACGTTAAATGTTTTTCTCAAAGAAAACTGGCTGAATTATTGTCTTAGTTTGTATATATTTTTTTTCTTTTGAAACTTTGTGCATGTTTAAATTAACATCTGATTCAGCAGAATCAGTCTTATTGTTGTGTTCAGTTTTTAATTTGGTTGGATTTGTTTATTCAAGTTATTATTCACTGGAATTAATGCTGAATAATATTCTTGGACTTAAACATTAATTTGGAATTCAGTGAATTCAAGGAAGAACGTTTTGGATTATATTGCCGTGATACATCAAAAGACTATTAGCAGATTACCACACTCCAAGCCATAATCCAAGTTTCCTCTGACTTGGCACATCAACACATTCAGTATTGGAATCTATTTGGAATGCCACTGGAATTCAATTGGAGCTTCATACATTTGGATTTGTAATAGAAACTAGGGGTACTATTTGGGATTTAATTCACAATATTGTAAGATTTTTTTGTTTCTTTTATAAATCAAATCACACACATACACTTATTGCTTTTCACTCAGCTTTGTACTTAGTTAATAGAGTCGTAACAGCAGAACAGCAGATTAACCCTTTACCTCATATGTATAGCTTTGTAGGCGGGTAATATACATGTTCCAAAGTTAAACAGTGCAGTGGACTATAAATAAAACACCTGTTATATACTGGACTGCATACACATAGGCCTGCCAGTTTGCTGTTATATCAGCATAGTATATGTTACATTCAACATAACTTTTAACCATTTTACATTTTGGTACACATCGATTATGCATAGAAATATTAAATAGTAAAATCTGATCGTTATCGCTGTATAATTATTCTTCACAGAAGAATTTTTCATGTGCTTTAAAATCTTGAGAGAACTCGTTCACTGTCAAGCCAGTGTAGCCGTGTGTCCAGCCATAGCTACCATTTCTAATACTTATCAGTTCTTTGTCTATGTCTACATCACTAAATTATCTGAACTTAATAAATTATAAAATCTCAGTGTTGTCGACATCAATAGCACAGCCTTTACCTAAGTTATTGAAGCTTTTATAGTTGTGCTTCTAATCGTGCAAACTCCAGAAGTACTGAATGCAATCCGCAGCCTCCATTTTGAAGAGTGGAGAATCCGACACCGTTACTTTAAATAGCAAATTACGACTAGAGCATAAACAGCCATCATGCGATATGATGTAATGGTCATTCACGTTAATGAATGAAGTTTATAATAAAGGATTTTCACAAAGGCTCCGCTATGAAAACCAGCTCAAAATGGTTGATGTTTACAGCAAGCGTCGAAATGCACTTCCGTGCAAATGGTGTAGAGGTATCCAAATGCACTTCCATGCAAATCAGTTGGAGGAATCCAAAGGCGCTTACATGGGTTAAAATCCAGGCAATTTACAAGTAGAGTGCAGTTTTCATTCATTTCCTCACACAACTCGGCCTGCACTCAAAGATCTTGTGGTAGAAAACTATTTAGAAGTCTAAGGGCTAAAAAAGTTGATTAAATAAAAATTTTAAAAGATATTAAATGTAAAGATATTTATTTGATCAGAATACCTCTGAACAAGCAGACCTGGGTGGTGATGGAAATAAAACCCTAAAACAGCATTACCAATCAGATACAAAAATCTAGCATAGTAATTGGCAAGGCACTGATTGAAGAAAGTGAAACTTTGTCAGACCTTATGTTGGGCTCAAAATGGTGTGGATTTCCTACTGTACTGGTTTTAACTTTAGGGTAGGCAGGGTCTCTTTTTAAAAAAAAAAAAGCAAACATAAAAGCATATATTTAAAGTGAGTTTTAAAATATTATTTTATTTTTCTTTGCCATTGGCGAAAAAGGTGATAGAGTTGACAGTGCAAAACGGGGAAGGTCAGCCAGCTGGAAACACATTGGAGATAGGAGCGGCTCAGTTAAACAACCTTATTTTGGAGCAGAGACAACGAAGAGACAATACTGGTGAGCTGCGGAAAATTGTACAGAGCAATGATAACGAACAGGTTCCCAACTTGTTCAAGCCGGCTTAGCGAGTTATGCATATAATGATAATAATAATAATAATAATAATAATAATAATAATAATAATAATAATAATGAGGACTTTGTATAACGCCTAATTTTTAGAAGCTCTAAGCGCTTTACAACATTTGACAACACCTAAAAAACATATATAATGATATGATAACAAAAATAGAAACAAACACCACGAAATTAAAAAGCTGAAAACATGCTGTAAATATTTAAGGTAATGAAACATTATTAGGACTTTAAGTCTGTTCTTGCAGTTGAAAATGGTGCGCTTTAAGAGCGCTCTTGAATGAGATCACTGTGTCTTTGTGTCTACGTTCAGTGGGCAATTCGTTCCACGTTGCTGGGCCCTGGTATGCAAAAGAACTTTGTCCATGTGATTTCATTTTCATGGTGGGAATAATGAGAATACGGGTGTCAGAAGAGGAGCGTAAGTATCTTGCAGGTGTGTACACATGGGTGAGGTCAGATAGTTATGTTGGACTGGAGCCCATCAGTGAAACGTAGCATAGAGAACAAATTTTTTGTTTAATTCTGGATCGTACGGATAGCCAGTGTAGGGTACAGAGCAGGGGGGAGGCGTGCTCTGATCGTGGTACTCTAAGGATGATCCGAGAAGCTGTATTTTGAACTTTTTGAAGTTTCTAGAGTAGATATTGAGACGAACAAGGCATATTTGAGTTACAATAGTCCAGTCTTAAAATTACTAAGGAACACACGAGTATTTTAGTGGCATCAACTAAAAGATACTTGCGAATGGAGCTGATGTGTCTCAGCTCAAGATATGCAGCCTTGCATATGTTCATGACATGTTGGTGTAATGAGAGAGTACTGTCGAGGGTAACACCTATGTTTCGCACTGACTGTGTGAATTTAATGTTGGTGTTGCTGATATTTATTGTCTGAGGTAAAGGATGTGAATGAGAAAGTCTTTGTGTTGTAATCAGAATGGCTTCAGTTTTATTATCATTCATCTGCAGCTTGTTACATGTCATCCATGATTTCGCATCGGAAATGCACCTCTCTACGCCTTTGATGGTAGCTTCAACTTCAGTTGGATGGCTAGATTTGTATATTTGGGTGTCATCAGCATACAATTGGTGAGACACTGGATGATGATCTATGACACTTGAGAGTGGCTGAATGTATAGAATGAAGAGAACAGGTCCAAGAACAGACCTCTGTGGAACACCACAGCATAGATCAACTGGGCTGGAGTGTTTTCCATTTGCGGACACAATTTGTGTCCTGTTGACCAAGTAGGACTTGAACCATAGTAAGGTCATATCATGAATGCCAAATACATGCTGGAGACAGTGAAGTAATATATCATGGTCTATAGTGTCAGATGCTGCAGACAAGTCAAGGAGAGTGAGGACTGTAATCTTTCCGCTATCCAAAGCAGAGAGAAGGTTATTGACTACTTTCAGAAGAGTAGTTTCAGTACTGTGGCAAGGGCGATATGCAGACTGTACATTGCTAAAAAGACCGTTTGAATTCAGATGAGATACAAGTTGGGATAGAACAACTCTTTCTAAGATTTTTGACATGAATGGGAGATTAGAAACTGGGCAGTATTGTTTATATTACATTATAAACAAGCTATTGAAAGTATTTCCCTTTTCTGTTTACTACAGGAGCTATTACATTATAAATGGGCTATTGAAAGTATTTCCCTTTTTTGTTTACTGCAGGGGCTATTACATTATAAACAGGCTATTGAAAGTATTTCCCTTTCTATTTACTGCAGGGGCTATTACATTATAAACAGGCTATTTAAAGTATTTCCCTTTCTATTTACTGCAGGGGCTATTACATTATAAACAGGCTATTGAAAGTATTTCCCTTTTTATTTACTGCAGGGGCTATTACATTAGAGCAAGAACCATGGACTACATCATGAAGAAATTTCTGGAGATCCACACAGGAAAGAGACAAGTTCTGTATTGATACATTATGTCAGCATACTCAAAATGAGTCACATTTCAGATACATGTTAGCAACTTTTTTTCTCACAATTTTCGAGTCTTTACCAAGGTTGCATTTCCAATAATCTGAGAAAAATGCCTATTATTTGGTAAATACTGTTATGTTCTGGTGTACACATTGCACCACCTTATGTCAGTGATAAAACAGTCAAGAAGTTGCATAGAGAGTTAGAAAATTGGGACATTGCTTGATAAAGTTGGTGGAGCAATGTTGTAATTATGTGGTCTGTCAGTACTGCTAGATAACTTTGATGTTAATTAGATTTGAACCAAATTTAATATGCTGCTTTACATTTATGAGACTGACACACAGATTTTAATTATTATGGTCCCTTACTGTCTTACCTACATTTTAGTTTCCACAGCACAACTTTACAAACTAAATTTTAGTTTCCACTGCACAACTTTACAAGCTAAAATTCGGTTTTCACTGCGCAACTTTACAAACTAAATTTTGTATACAGTTTTTTAGGAACAAAATCTGATGAGCTCTGCTTTCAGCTTGCTAAATTATGACCAGAGAAGTTATGGATTCATGATTTTCCATCCCCCTACACTGGGTTTCTGCTTTGTAACCTTTTAAACTTTGATCTGTTTGATTTCAAACAAATTTGAAGTTCAACTGTATATTTACAAACACGTGGATGAAATTATTTTTGGGCTTATCTGCATTGCATCAGATTAATTTTAAGGATACAGATCCATTTATTAGCTCACCTTAACAAAGTTGAGGTACTGTAATAACACTTGCATTGGCATCTGCAATGATAAAAGCATTGTAAGTTTATATACACCCTTACTGAATATCAGCCATTCTTTCTTCCAAGGTCCTAGGCAACAGTTTGTTGGGCATGGTGGGCTAACATTGTACAAAATATGCACATGAGTTGTACATTCTTGGTTAAGTTTTATGTTTAGGTTTTTGCACACTGTATAAATACTGGTATGCCTGGAATCATAAAACTAGGCAACAGTTTGAGTGTGTTTCATAGCACTTGCAAATATAAAAGCCTGTACATATGTACACCCTCGCTGAATTTCAATCATTCTTTCTTCCCAGGTCCTAGTCAACAGTTTTGAGTGGGTTTCAGAGCACATACCCCTTTAGAAGGGAATGATCGGCTACCTTTTGTACAAAATATGTATACATGTATTGTACATTCTTGGTTAAGTTAGTTTCTTTTGTGTTTAGCTCACGTTTTTGCACACTGTATAAATGCTGGTGGTATGTTTAGGCTTCTTTAAAAGTAACAAAAGAAAAGAGTGAAGTCAACAAGCTTTGTAAATTTTAACAAAATAATTTATTTCCCTAGAAAACAAGGTAAAAATATGAAATAGGACTTACGGTTTGTGAATATAATCCAAAATTTTTAATCCTAGAATCTAAAATTATAAGTCCCATCACTAAAAGTTCTAATTTGAATCCAGGTTCGAATCTTGATGAAGTTCCAATATGGAAGGCGATGACGTCAGATGAGGTCATTGCACTGATTGCAACAGTTCCTCGTTGAAACACAATTTATAATGTTCTGTTTTAGAACTCCAGAATAAATTTCCACTAAATGTCTTTGTCCCAGAATTTTTATAAAGAAAAACACTTGTTTTCCAGAGAATATGAATTATTAAATCCCAAAAAATAGATGAACTTCAGAACAAACTGGCATCAACAATTAAAAACACCTTGAGCTCTAAGGCATAGGAATACAACTGAAAAATCTACTAGAAAATGGCTGTTTTAACCCCCGATTTTAGATCACATGGTGGCTCACGTGGCGAGGCTACGTGACCACTAATTTGAACAGCACAATAAAAAAAATGCCATTTATCACATAGTCTAGAATAGCCCTATCTAAAATATCGGATTCCCATGCTAGAAATGAATAATAAAAAAACTGTTTACAACTTGGGTAACACGTGAGCCGAACATGACCTTGGTAATAGCCAATCATTTTCATTCAATGTTTACAAATGTTTCAACCAAGATGAACTAAAAATAGTGATAAGGCAACTGTTACATTCTAATTAGGTCAAGTGAATTTTCCGAAAAGAGATTCAAATCCAATGAAAATTATCACTACAATAAAATATAATGAAACGAAAATAAAAAAAGGATATTTAAAACTAACACACAAATAATTTAATTACATATTCGTAACACTGGTATACCTAGAATCATGAAACTTGGTGAGGAGATGCATCTTAATGAGTACTATACCATCATCACACAAGTAGGTCACTGTGACTGATACTTTATGGTTCAATACCTAGATAAATTGTCTTTAATTTTTGTTCTCAAGCTTTGTTATTGTGAATCATCAAAGTTGAGGATTGATTGCCAGTCAATTGATACCACACTCATACCACAAAATGAATGTCACTGTGACATACATTTCACATTGTAGGTTATATTTTTGCATTTAACTCAATACCAAATAGGTTTTTCTTACACCATGGGTATAACTGTTACATGTTGATTCATGAAAATTGGTCAGGGATTGCATTTGATGAGTACTACTCGATCACGACAAAAAGTAGGTCACTGTGACCCATATTTCATATTTCACTGACTTTGGTTAAATTGTTCTTTGATTTTATTTCTCAAGCTCTGTTCATAGTAGAATCATCATACTAGATGATTTTATGCATCTCTATTAGAACTACTCCCTTGCAACAGCAAAAGATCATGGCAGCATAGTTGAAGTTTTTGCATTAAGCTCATAACCAGATTGTTTTTTTAGCACCCTGTATACACGCTGTTATATCAAGAGTCATGAAATTTTGTGAGGGGATGCATCTCGATGAGTACTACACTCATGTCACAAAAGTAGGTCACTTTGACCCTGCTTTTTATTATTTAGCTTGTTCAAAGTTTCATGCTGTCATTTCACATTACCATTTGTGGAGTAGCGTTCCACTGTTTTTTGTGAAACCCAGTCCCTTTTCTATTTAAAGCCCCACTAAACAAATTAAAATGGGGTTGGGGTGCCTTAGGCAATTCACCATAGTTTAACTCTGAATAGCAAATATGTATAATTGTTCTTTAAAAAAAACCATTTTTTTTTCAAAAGAAATATTCAGATTGTCAAATTTACTGATTGCATTTTTATTATTTCATGAGATGGAACTTGCATGTTGGTAGTCATGTCCTTTTAAGTTTTAATTTGTCAAAATACCTTTTCTTGCTTCATACAATAATTTTGTTCTTGATTATTGTAGATTATCTCTCTTGGAGCTGGGTTTGACTCTACATACTTCCGCCTGAAGCCTCAGAACTTATTGGAAGAGGTCACATTCTGTGAGGTGAGGTCTTTAAAGGATGTATGTATGCAGCATGAAATAGTTTTAGTGCAATTATCATTAGGTTTGAGACACCACCTGGGGTGGTGATTGAAAA
>JAECUM010034834.1:0-21398 GCA_016617855.1 Megalonaias nervosa
GTTCGTCCTACCACTGCACTGTATACTGTATAGTATTACAATCCTAGTGTGGTGAGCTATAGGGCATGTTACTATTAATGAAAGTGGTACCTAGATTAAATATTGAAAAGGTTGATAGGAAATAGCTTAATTTGATGTTTTGAGAGAAATTGAAATGAATTGAACGAATTAGTAAACAAAATTTTTGTGAATTGCAATTAAGTTTTAAATAAGTTAAATTTGTAGCATGAAAGTGGTGTGTGTTAATAATAAATGAAATTCTTAATTTTAGACTAAAAGCAAGTGCAGTTTTATTAGTAAACAAGATTTTGAAGTAGATTTAAGTTTTATATTAGTTTTAATTCAGTGTAAGTATTAATGTTTTAATTATAAAGGATTTCTTAAACTTACGGGAGAGTATTAAATAGGCGGTGAGATAACAAATGTCAAGATTAGTATTTATATAGTGAGTTAATTAATATTAAGGTGGAATATTTACCTTGCGCGGTAAGCAAGTCCTATTTTATTGAATAAACGAATTGAAATTAATATTACGTTTGTTGTAAATTAAAATAGGATTAAGTTTTGTATTAGTTTAAATGATGTGAATATTAGTATTGATAGTTATAATAGTTATAATATGGATTCTTTACCTTGCGCGATGTGTGTGATGTGTAGTTTGTCTAGTCCAGTCCGTGGTCAGTTTTCCTTTGTTCCTTTGTTCTGGGGAGTGACCCCCCGCAGCTGCAGCCATGTGCTCGGCGTGTGCATTGCTGTTTGTAGTCCTAGAATCTCAATTTCGGTGTTATCCTTAGATAAATCCCTTGTGTATATCCTTTTCCTCTGTTTTGTTGTTTTTCTTGAGTTTCTTAAGTCCAGCTTTGCTGTATTTTTCTTCGATGTATTTGTTGCACTCAGCAGCAGCGTGGCGCACGTCCATCCTCCCCGGCGTCCAGCTTCCCCATGTGGTGCGAAGGATGTAATGGCGCCAATGACTGACTGAAGGATTATAGTCGCATATGCACAATGTACTTCGCGACTGGTTATAGCGCTAGGCTGGGCCCTCGGAGGTGTGGGTATGGTGCCACCACTGCCTGTCAGAGCCCTAGGCTGGGCCCTTCGAGGTGTGAGTATTGTGCCCTCACGTCCTCCTGGGGGATATGAGTATGGTGCCATCATAGCCCCCTAGTATGTTTTCAGTTCATATACCCAGCAGCAAGCAAACACGCCCGTAACGAGGCAGAGGCGGAACGAGACCCGGAAAGGAGGCAGCGCCGAAACGGCACGAAAGCCCAAGGGGACAGCCAAGCAAGGAAACCCCGAAACCTACGATCAGACGCCCCGGTCCAACGGCGGGACCGGTTTTAGTGTCGAATGTGGTCCAGTTGTACTAGTGGACTGTCTGTCCTATGCCAGTATTGTGTGAGTCACCTGTGCAATTTATCAAGCTTTGTTGGGTTGCGAATTTGGTGTGTTGGATATAGATGGAATTTGAATTTTGTGTACTTAGTGTACGTGTCCGTTTTCCGAAATTCTCTATCAATCTGAATGGAGGTGTGCCCTCCTAATAATTATCCGTAATTGGAGATTTATAATGAATATATTTTTTTTTTTTTGGTTTTTTTTGGTTTTTTTTGGTTTTTTTTTTTTTTTGCGGGGGATTGAAAAGATCAAGGTTGTTTTTTTTGTGTCGGGTCTTCCTGAGCCAAAGTGAAGACCCTTGGTTGTCCATGTCGAGCTGTGCACTGCAATACCTCCTTCTTGCGAGGATTAATTGCTGCTCGATATGGTTTCGCTGTGCTTGTCCGGTAGGGTTTTGTGGAGCAGCAGGTGGGGCTGCCTGGACTGCTCCTTGCCTTTGAGTTTGTCCGGGGTATGCTTCGCTTGTCCAGTGGGGATGGGGGTTTGTGTGGCGGCAGGTAGACCTCCCTGGACCGCCACTTGCCTTTGTTATTGTACGCACGCTTGTCCGGAAAATATAGCGCTTGTCCAAAAGAGTCCGAGCGCTTGTCCGAGGCATGCTACACTTTTGCGGTCGTGTACGTAAGCTTGTGCGGGGAATGCCATGCTTGTCCGGAGGTTTCCGCATGCTTGTGCGGAGTATGTTAAGCTTGTATTGGGGTGGCAGAAGGCAGGGTCCCCTGGACCGCAACTTGCCTTTATTAGTGCACTTATGCTTGTCCGGAGTATGTCATATTTGTTCGGCCGTGTCCGTATGATTGTTCGGGGTATGCTACGCTTGTCCGGGGGTGTACGCAAGCTTGTCCGGGGCATGCTATGCTTGTCCGGTGGGGGGTGGTTGGGGGTTTGTGGGGCAGCAGGAAGTGCTTCCTGGACTGCCCCTTGCTTTGATGTTTGTCTGGCAATTTGTGTTATTTACATCTTTTCGAATTGACAAGTTATTGATCTTTTCAATTGGCAAATTGATGATGAGTGGCAATGTGCGTCTTCCGAAGTGGCTAACTGCAATTGCGTGGCAATGCACATCTTTACTTTGCACATTTTGCTGTTTTGTCTATTGGTTGACGGTTGCTTCCCGTGGTGAATAGTTTGTGTTTTCTTTGTTTGACTTTTTATTGCGTGTTGTTTGTATTCTTTTCTTCTTAGACTGTTTCTTCCTTAGTTTTGTTGTCGTATATTGCTTCTTTATTTTACATGTTGGGCTGGTTCCTTCTTTATTTGTGAATTTCTGTCTTACTTGTCCGGATGAATATGGGTGTTGTCGCTGCCTGGGGGGTGGTTTATGGGGCAGCTGGTAAAGCTACCTGACATACCCCTCACCTTGACGTTCGCTCTGATTTATATCCGTGGAACACGGACGTGAAGGAAAACATCCCTTACACTCATTTCACATATTATCTACTATCCACAAAAACGAATGCGAATGCATATAACACACACACTATACTATCCACACAAACGGGAAGAGAAGAAGAAAAACACACACCATATCTACTATCCACACAAACGGACGAGAATGCATAAAACACACCATACCTACTGTCAACACAATCGAACGCGAATGCATAAAGCACACCATATATACTATCCACACAAACGAGCGCGAATGCATAAAACACACACTATACTATCCACACAAACGGACGCGAATGCATAAAACACACCACATCTACTATCCACACAAACGGACGCGAACGCAAAACACACACACACATACACACGTCAGTAAACGAGTGAGTGTTTATAGTCATTCTACTCTGCATTCACACAAATTGGCAAATTGAATAGTATCTCTTTTCTAGAGATCTGGTTAGCCCTGACAAGGGCTGTTTTTAGAACTTCAGATGCACCTGGCTAATGGTTACACCTCCCAGGTCTGGCACCACAGACACATCTCCTACTCCAATCCTGCTCCCAATTTAATCTTTCTCTTGGAAGCGCAGAGGGAAGTCAAGTGGCTTCACTATCCCACTCCTCTGTTTGTGGGATAGTGAGCACTTGTTGTTACCTCTGTCTTCTTCTTCTATGCCACACACGGGGATGAGGTCTCTGCGGCTCAAACTCTTGTTGTTGTCTTCCCAACTCTTCCATTGCCTCCTCCTCCCAGTTTTCTGTCTGTGGCACAGCAACTCTTGGTATTGGTGGCAAAGGCTGTGGTAGTCTTTGTTGTTGTTGTTGTGGTTGTGACTGTGGTTGAAGTGACGGTACTGGTTGTGGTGGTGTACTGATCATTGGTTTCACCTCACACACAGGTCTCCTTATGAGGTGAGGCAGGATCCCTCGCTTCTTTTCCTTCTCCTCTTCTTTCTTCTTTCAACATGTCTGCTTCTTCAATGGTCTCCATAGCCAGTTCGTCCAGGAGTCGCCTGGCATACTCCAGGTGCATCTGAAGTTCCAGTAATTTGGTTAGTCTGCTACTCATGTTCAATGTTAACGAGTCAACGTGGGTAGCCAGACTGACGAGTGTATCCGTGGAACACGGACGTGAAGGTAAACATCCCCTGTTACCAAAACTTACCATCCCATGGAAAGGGCGGACATAAAAGAAACACCCACGTTGACTTTTTTACTTACAAACACAGACATATACTATGGGACAAGACAGAAAAACGATGTGTAGATTTGTTTTTTACTGACAAAAGAAACTAAGTGCTTATAGACACACTTCTATTTTTGCTTTTAACATACAAACAATTTTTTTTGGCAATTGAATTAGTATGTCTTTTTGAGAGTATTGGGTAGCCCTGAAAAGGGCTGTTTTTGATGACGGGGAGTGATGGCAATCTTTTTTTTACTGTCTAAGATTGCGTCCCCGTCTGGCAGCAAGCTTTCCTACACGATACGGCCTGCTTCTGCGGAAAGAGAAGGAGAACTCCTTGGTGTCTACGAGACAGTCGACAAAACCTCTGTATGGTTCCTGTTGCTGCTGTTGCTGCTGCTGCTGTTCTCTCTTCTTCTGAAGTCTGTACTTCTCTGTCCATTCTTCTTGTTCTTTGTTGATTTCCTCTCTGAAGACCTCTTCTACCAGGTCTTGGGCTATTGATAACATCCCGACATTCTCTATCTGTTCAGGCTTCGGTATGAGGTTTAGCCTGACACGATGTAAATTGACGTAAGCTTCGTTCAGCTTGGCTAGTCTGGAAGGCATGTTCGTAGGTTGACGAGTCAACAGTGGATGACCAGACTGGAGACCAACCCGCTTTATATGGTTCAAACGCGGACGCGATAGAAAACATCCCTACTAGGGATTTTGTTGAGTCGAAGCGTTATGATAGCGAATGTCATGGTGAGGGATAGAGGGAAGTCAAAGAGCATATATTCACAGTCTTTTTTGAAAACAAGCGACAGACACATTTTTTCAAAACACAACTTTTTTATTCAACAAACAATTAACTACTAACAATTAACAATAACATCAAATAAACTTTTTTTGACAAGGTTGACAACATTGTGAAATCATGTGAGATTTCCACTGATGGAAGTCATGAGACCATTGATGTACACTACGTTTCCTAACTAAAGACAAAGGATAGCCATAATGGTCACAAAACCATCGATCTACTTTCTCATCGTTTGTAGAAGAGTTACGATCAAAATAAGTCACTAAATGTTCTAAAGGATATCCAAGACTGCGTAGATGAAGAAAATACATTCAATATTGTCCACACACCATGGAATATGTGCCTTGTAATTTCACAATATTGTATCGTGTCGTCTGGGCATTTCTTCTCATAAAGTCAATGATGTCGTCTTCCAAAGGGGGTAATCCATACGAATCAAAATACTCCACACAATCCTCTTTAGGAAAGTAGATGGCTACCCAGTGGGTTCCTGGGAGATGACTGTCATCCGTGTTGATGACATAAGCTTGATGATCTTGAGGTTTGCGATGAGGTAGTTCATCTTTAGCGCACACGACAGGATTCCAAGAAGCAGTATGCAAACTGTTTTTCAAAAGGTAATAAAGTTCCCAGGTATCCATTTTTTCTTGGTTTTTTTCTACAGATAATGATAAGTCATCAATTCAATTCTAACTTTTTCTTTGAAAATCTCCGTCAAGTAAGCGTTTCTTTGCTTCGTCTCTGTACTTTGGGCTAAGAGAGCTTCGATGTGATAGATCTCTTTAGCAGTGAATGGAGGGCAGGAATGATCACGCAAGCCTTTATACCACTCATGCAACACCACTTCTTCCGAGATGAGACTCCAATTTTTCTTCTTGACTCATCATCAGACATTTATCGTGTTGCATTTGACTGGGATGATCGTTTTGACATCCATAGCAATCTTTCTTGCTCAATTCCGTAATTTTATCCGCCAGGTGTTTGGCAAAACAGGACACTAAATGTTGTTCTTGTTCGGGCCATCTGGACGTGACCACTACGTCGTCTTCGTCTTTGTCTTGGGGTTCTGTTTTCACGCTATCATTCCATTCCATTTCCAAAGATTCTCTACCGTTCAAAGAGGGATAAGAGTCTTCCATTGTTTCTAATAGTCTAAAATGACTTCTCTCAAACTGTTGATTTCTGTGGTATTATCTAATTCGGCAGACAAGAAGAGGTTGACTGTCTCGGCGAGAGCTTCTGCAAACTGAAGTTCCACACGCAGTTGACCGGATTTTATAGGGTGGAAATGTCCCTCGTCGCTGCCTTGGTCTGGAGTGAAATCAAAGGCCCACAAAGTGTAACCTCCGACATAATCTTTGTACGAAATACCGTGACTGGTGTTCGTTCCTAGTTGTCCGGCAGCTTCGTACAGGGACAAGTACGATCTCAAGTAATTCTGGGTAAAGTTAGGTTCGAAGGTTTTGGTACACAAGGTCTTGCCATCGCGACTGACTTCGATCTTTTACACCCTGTAGTGCTTAAACTGGAAAGGATTTTGATCGTGGGCTCCGTTGAGGGCTGCATTACTGACGATGCCAACGATTAAACATTTGGGTAACTGTCCTTGGAACAGATGATGTTCGATCTTGGATCGGAGTCCAGCAGCAATGGTGAACGTTTTCACTTCTACGCGTCGTATCGGATACTTGGCGGTCGTTCTGCTCAATGTTTGACTGATGTCGTTTCCCGCTTTAGGTAACACTTCTACGCGACGCACGTAAAGTCTGGCCTTTTGGATGATGGTTTTGTACTCGTTGGCATGAACCATCAAATGGAAAGCGACACTGCTGAGATTTAGTCTCAGGCGAATATCCACTCCGTTGAGCAAATACTTCTCTTTCAAACACATATCCAAATGCAAACGATCCATTAGTTCTTAACTACGGCCTTGCAGAATTTTCTTTCGTTAAAGCCTACATTGTGAGGATTGTCATCTGCTGTCAGGGCTGTGTCGTTAAACGTGTCCTCGTCTGCTATGTCAGGTTTCCATACCACGCAAGCATCCAGATGAGTGTTCTTGACCTCTTTTCCGTACGTCAAGAGATTTTCTAGGTACTCTCGGTAAGGGTAAGTATCCATGCTACTGCTGACCAGTTTGTTATTCAAGTACAAATCCACTTCGCTGAACAAGGAATGCATGAATTTGTTGACGGGAGCTACTCTAGCATCGCCTCCCGGATTGGTGTTGTCGGTTTTGATCACTTTCAGTTTCAGATACAAGGAACTGCTATTCAGGTTGATGTAATCTTCGGGTTGTCCTTTGATTTCAAACTCGATGGGAGCTGAATCCGTCAATAAGAAGACGGGATGAAATTCGACCCATTGGGATTCTTGCATCGTCATCATGGTGGGTGGAATGGCAAACAGATCCAGTTCCGACTTTGAACAAGCGCAAAACTCTCGGAGGATCATTTTCTTTTCTTTTTCTTTTAATAATCAAAAACGTCTCAGTCTCGGGCGGTTTTCTTTTCTTAGTCTTTCTAGCTCTAGGGGTGTGAAGTCCTCTGAAGGGGTGTTTTTGTCGTTTTTTTCTGCTTTGTCCTTGCTGTGGCGTCAGGGAAGCAGGAATGCCTGACTCGGCAGCGTCCAGTGCATTTATAGGAGTTTCTCGTCGGCCCAAAATGTCTTTGCCCGTTTCAAGCAAGACATTTTTGATTGCTCTCAAGAAAGCTTCTTTGTGGTTTTGTTTGTCGATGATGATATTTTGGAGAAATTCTTTACCTTGCGTCAACGCGGCATCTTTCAAGGCGTGAAAACCTCGTGTCACCATCGGTTTCAAAACGGGAGCCACCGAACGAAAGGCTGATTTTTAGCATATCTCCTAAACCATGTCCTCGCTGTCGAGCGACTGTTTGGTACACAGGATACATAACTGACAAAGGGTTAGAGTAATCGTTTTCGAAAATGGAGTTTCACTGACTTTCCCTTTGGTGAATGGAATATTTTGTCCCAGATTTCCTTTTATAGTAATGTTGACATTGTCGAAATACGACTTACTGACGGGCAAATAGTGAGGATGTACAAATTCGCGGTGAACGTGATAGATGTTTCCACCTTCCTCGTCAGCTTACTTGGCAGAATCCACTTTGGAAGAAATGACACGCAGTTACGGTACGGAGGTGTGTCCCACATCGGAGTACACAAAAATCAAATTCAGTCCTTGGTTCATTTCTACAGGGAATCTAAAATATTTCGCAAAATCCGAGTTACTGGTCACGGCTGGTGTTTCGTTTCTAATCTTGATCAACTTGAGGTCTCCACCCAAAATGTCATACAATTCAGTATAAAATGTAATGGCCAATACTTTGTTCTCTGAAAATTTCATAATTAGGCGACGAGCTATTTTGTGGTATTCGATCGTGACACTTTTTCTGGTTTTCTCCAAGACTTTGCCAAACACGTTATTGAACCTGTCAGGAATGGAGTTCACAAAATGTTAACCACTAAAATAATAGCCTGAAGAAATTTTCAACCGATATGTGGTCCGTTTAGTTGTGGGGTCTTGTGATTTCATAGAGTCACCTAAAGTCATTAAAGGCTTGTTGCACTTGCTCGTCATGAACTTCTACCATAAACGTGTTTTGATTTGCGACGATGTTTTTGATTTGTGTAGGGTGAATCATTTCCAATAAAGCCACTTCCCAATGGGCTTCGTGATCCAATTGGATGTCCTGAGGTAATTTGGTCGTGTAACAGCATAAGGTGTTAATGGGAAACACCTCCATGGAACTGTAAAATTGTTTGTTCATAATTCCAGAGTTCTAATGTCCGAGGGGTCGCTGGAAGTCAGAGGAGTGTCTAAAAGAGGATGGTTATGGTGACTGTTGCTATTTCCATTAGAGGAATATTTCAGAGACGGATTGGGAAGAAGGTAACCGATGCAACTGCTGAGTAAAATAGTCCACAATTGTTTGTCTCCGTGTTGCAAACTCAGATTGGCAATGGCAGCGCCGATAACACAATACACCACAAAGACTTGGCAGAAAAAGACGATTGCGTTTTAGGCACACGTTCTCCACATCACACCCACAAGGGTTGCTTTTGTAGATCTTGCAGAGAAGAACTGGGGGAAGGAGTGGTCACTGCAGTAGCTGAGGCTGTGTTGAAGGGCATGATGGTCATTTTTTATAATCGATGATTTGCGAAGCGTCGATCCAAGAGTCAAAACTCGGCGGATATCCTTTCCAATGTACTTTAACTTCTTTGACACGACGATTTCCCACTTTACGAGTTCTTCGATCGAGAATGCTTTCGATCTCGTACACGTCGTCTTCTTTTTTGGTCACACGTTGTAACTCGGGCAAGTAAAACGTTCCTTTTAACACTTCCCCGTTCATATCTTCCAATTTATAGACGGGAGGATGACGCCCACGCACACGTTCAGTGACACAAAACAATTAGGTGGTCCAGCTGGGTAAGTAACTTTGTCGAAAGTGCGTTTGGCTTTGCCAATGCGCACTCAATCTCCTGCTGCCAACACTCCACCTTTCTTGGGGACAGTCACTGTCGGGGACGTACCAAACAGGCGCTCGAAGACAGTCACTTCGTTGTCGGGAGGTACTTCTTGGGGGGCACGTCTGATGTTGCAAAGGTAAGATTGGTTGTGCGATTGGACGAGGTGTGGCAAGACGTCACTGTACTTGAGAGTGTGTTGATGCGTACAATATTTCCACATGCGTTCTTTCAAGGTGCGTTGAAAACGTTCCACGATGCTGGCTTTGGTTTCAGGATTCTCGGTGGTGAAAAATGAATGTCACGTTTCTTCAATTCTTTTTGGGGAGCTTGGTTCAGAAATTCGGTGCCTTTGTCGGCCTGTCATCGAAGAGGATGACGTCTGCTTTGTTTCAACACCAGTTTGAGGGCTCGCACCAACTGACTGCTAGATATGGAAGTCAATGGCACGACCCAAGCAAATTTGGAAAAGGTGTCGATGACACAAAACAAATATTTGTAACCGCGACTGTAGGTGGCTAAATGAGAGACAGCGGCTAAATCGGCTTGCCATTGATGATCGATACCCTCCACTCGGGTGCGACTTCTGGAAAATTTTCGTCGAATGGGTTTATGTAAGGTGTACGTGGCTTGTTCTTGTAACCATCGTTGCACTTGAGTTAAACGAACACTTTTCGGTCGAGTTTTGGCAGCACGATGCAATTTCTGAACTCCTCCGTAACCTGCAGGATGGAATGGATCGTAGTAAATGCTGGCTAACATCTTTTCCATTTTTTAATAAGTGATTCACTCATCGCTGATGGAACTCTGAAGTGGTTTAGAAACGGCTTGACGTGTCTGATGTGCCACAGGATTAGAAGTCGAAGGTAGTTTTGTTGGTAGTGGCGGTGGTGGTGGTGGTAATGGAATGGCTTTGGTCTTCTTTTCTTTTTTTACTTCTGGTTTCCCTTCTTTCTTTTTGACTTCTGTCGAAGGTGGAGTGGACATCATCTTTTTAACCCAAGCTTTAAGTTCTTCTCGTTGCGGTGTAGGTGAAGGGGTCAACAAGGACGCTGCAATCTTACTAGGGATGGGAGCTGCAGACGGTGTTTGAAAGACTTCTCTTGCCTCTTCTTCCTCAGACGTCCGTGGGGCTGCATCTGTTTTGATCGCTGGGGGTGTTGGTAGTGGTGAACTTTTCATCAAGGCCTTAAAATCTTTCAGAGTGGGTAGAACTGTTTCGTCTAAAGCTTTCTGGTGAAAGAGTTGCAGTCGTTGTAAGAACTGACCGTACCTTTGCGATTTTTCCGTTTCTGACAAATCGCTGCAATCCATCAATGATTGCAATTCGTGTTGTAACTGGAACATTTCGGTCAAATGAGGATTGAGAGGTAAATGCGGGGTTCGTTGTTCTTGCCAACGATGGTATTTCATCCATCGTTTGTAAGGCACTAAAGCCAGTTTTCCCCCTTCCATTGGATTTCAAGGGTTACGTTTGAGATCTTTTGATTTCAGTGGTCCCTTTTATCTTCTTGACCTTTTATCTTCATGCCAGGATTCTTCCTATTGTTCCCAATACTTCTTTCAGAATGGGTCCTCCTATGGTTCCCAGCAAGGGTCCTAACAGGGGTAAAATGGCAATTCCTCCGCGTTGCACCAACATCTTTTTCTTTTGAAGAATGGGTATTTTCTTTTGGAGCATTTGGTGAAGAACGTGTCGATGTTTGGCTAAGCATTCTTTCTGATGTTTAGACAAAGGTATCGTGAATTTCAAGACATTCAGATAATATTCGCTCACGGTATCGATGACATCTCAGGAGGCAGTTTGAATGAGTTTTTTTTTTCGCATGGGTGGAGGAGCTTTGGACAGGACGGACACCATGTCCCAATGTTTGGCTAAACGAGGAGGTAGACCTTTCCTTTTCTTTCCTTTGGGGTAGAAGAAGGATGTCTTTTTTGGGGTGACATCTTTCTTGGTTGGTTCGTTGGTTCCTGGGCACACACCAAAAAATACACTAACATCGATGACTTGTCACACAGTCTTTAATCCTTTTTTTGGACTGTCGCTTCGTCATTAAGGTGACGATGTGTTTTCCAAAATCGCCAAAGAATCCTCCTCTTTGGTGACTTCTCCTTTTCTTTGGACGAGTGTGTCTTTTCAGGGACATTCGTCGATGTTAGCTAAGTGTTTGTTGGATGACGTGACTGTCCTTTTCTTTTTCTTTTTCCTTTTTGGACAGAAGAACGACAAAGGCGACGGTGTGCACTTCTTGGAGGGAACATCTTTGGGCGTTCAGGAGCACAACAACACTAAACCTATTGTTTGCCTATGGTCTTTTTTTTATACTGGAATGTGTCGCCACTGATTGTCGGCTCATCGTCGTATCATTTTCATGGCAGGCATTACACGACGTGGAGGGGTTCGCAACGGACTCAGTCGGGACAGTTCTTGATTGGACAAATCCAGTAAACTCTTTAACATGCCCGATTTCTCTTGGAATTTGATTTTGGGGGCAGGTACTTTGTGAGCGGCGGCCACTGCCGCAGACACGGGTTTCCAATGTTTCATCAAATTAGGAAAGAAACGTGTCAAATCGGGTTTGGCAGGCATCACCAGCAACCGAGAAGTGGAAGATGTTAAGGTTACTATAGACGAGGTCACCGTTGTTGCAGCAGATCGTGGTTTGCGAAGGTAAGGTTGCGTCCTGGCGGCAGAAACTCTCTTGCGGGTAGAAGCTGTTTTGTGTGGGCTTTTCTTTTTCTTTTTCTGAGGCTGTGACCTGGTCTTGACACCGTTGCTCTTTTTCCTTTTCTTCTGGGTACGTTTGGGCGTGGCATTTTTTCATGGGATCGACTTTGGGAGCATTAGGATCCCATTTTAAGAGGGAATGAATGGATGACACCTCCTAGAGAACTGCTTCCTCCAGGTTTCAAAAAGATTTGCTTTTTGGTTTGAGTGTCAATGCGAGGATCGGCTAGTTGCATCAAGGCTACTTTGTTTCTCTAAAAAAAAAAACGTTTGGTTTGATGTGGAATGTGAATGATACCTTGCAGTAATTGACGTTGTGTCACCGTAAACCATCGTAAGACTTCTTTGAGACACGAGCACGTATTTGTGGATTTTTTTCGCGACTGACTCCGTACAAGGCACGAATTAATTTGACGGGGAGATGAGACTGAAGGGACGTCATGGTGACGCTGTGTGAGACAGACCCCAAGTGACCGAGGTTTTGATAGACTTAATTTGGTTGTTGTGGTTGTTAAGTCGACGAAGGGGACCTGTACACGACAGGCCCTCTGTCTTGGTACCAGTGGTGAAACAGATGGGTGCGAAATCGCAAATAATCGGGGGTAGTGGGTTTTAAATCCACGAGGAAATAAGCGTGTGGGGTTTGAGTGGCATCGTCGTACGCCTGAGTCAGCCAAGACGTTCCTAACTGTTTGGCTAACACTTGCACTTGCGATTTATCTCTAGGGCTTTTAAACAATACCACGTAATGAGCATTGAGACTGATGGTGCTATGGGCTTTCCTTTGTTGAAAGAAATTTTGAGTGATGCAAATGACACTGGTGTTACGATTATGCCCGTTGCGCGTAAACCACAATTTAGTTTCTTCTTTGTCTTCTCCTAACATGTCGTCAGAAAGAACCAAATGGGTTTGACTAGGGTCAGAGACGATCCCGTCGTCATCACTAAGAATGCCTTCCACAAAGACGATGGAATCGACTTGACTTTCTCGCAGAAGGCTGTACGCCGATTGCCACTCTTTGTAACATCACACGATTCGCTGAGGTGGACGATCGATCAAATGATGTTTATGTTCGATCAAACGTTCGAGAAATTCGGTTTTGCCTGAACCGCTAGGTCCGGCAATGAGCATGTTAAAGGGTTGGCGAAGATACAAGGCCTCCCAACTAGTCCGATCTACGTGTTCGTCGATGAATTCGACAGTGGAGGAAGAGGGAGCAGAAACAGTAGAGGTAGCCATAGTAGTAGTGTAAGGAATGTCACTTTTGACAGGAATACAGACAAGACAAGAGTTTTTCTACTTTTTTCAGGACACGTTTATTGCCATCTTTAATTGTGAACAACGCGAAAGACAAAAATAGATTAAAGAAAAATGGTTAAGTTCATGAATTAAAGACACATCAAATGCATCATAGTGGACTATAAATAAGTCTCTGTACAACATTGGTGGTGATCAAGAGGTGGTATCGTAGGGACAGTGTGTAATGTTCTTAAAGTCTCTACACTCCTTGGCACAATCACACAAGAGTCCTCCTGAAATGGTCTTTCGGGGATGTTAATGACAGTCCTGTCGTGTCCTGAAGAGAGTGGTTCTTCTTCTTCTGGTACTGTCACTAACACAGGTTTACTAGTTACTTTTTTCACTGAATGTTTTAATATTTTAGGATGACAAATCTTGGGCATAGTGTGCTACTTCCTTTGTCCAAGCCTCGAAACCCCAACTTTTCCAGTGACGTACATCTTTCCAGTAAGGGTGTAAGTCACAATCTACATACACATCATCGTACACATCTTCAGTACTTAAAAGTTGACGAATCTTTCTTTCCTGTAGAGGTTGTCGAGAAGTATCGAGATGAAGGCGCAAAGCCTTGAGCAGAATGAGTTTTTAGTGTAGATTTAAAGGACCACTTTCATGCTTTTTGGAGTGGTATGTACTGTTCGTAAAGAGTCCACAAAGAATCGGCTGGTAAATGAAATTCCAGAAAGCAAGTCACTAAGACACACACTACACGTCGACCCCAATTCATTGGACACAGTTCTCGTAATAGTTGTTGGTAATCCTCCACCGTTTGAGTAGTGTCATTGATTTCCTACGACGGAATCTGTAGTATCACGAATGATAAAGGTCGCGGCATGGTAGTCCGTTTTTATACCTCTTTTTGTCGGAGGCAATAAGTGTACTTTCTGCACAGAGATGGTCGTACTCCAGTGGCAAATCTAAATTGTTTAGTCACTAACTTGCACATCACACACCGTTCAGAAGTGTCCTCTTGAACTAAGTTTACATTGTGTAAAAGATTTTGGTAACCCTCTAACACTTCCTCTGGAATTCTTTGCAGTATGTCTACCTTGTAGTAAAAGGAATCAGTAACAAACCAATCCTTCTCGCGCAGGGGTAGTCGAACAATGTCTGACCATTGGAACGCTTTCATCAGAATCAGTCCTTTTATAGCATTCAGGTACCAGTGGTTCAAACATCGGTGACGTAACGGATGCAAAGGTTCTTTGCGTTTCACTTGTATTTTGTCCAACTCGCGGTAAATGCGTTCTCAACTCCACAGGCAAACCACGAATGTTCTCATGTAAAGTATCCATAACCATGACAGTCAAACACTTCTCCTAGTGCAAAAGTAACGAATGTAGTGGGTAATTTCTGACCACTGCCATTCCAGGAAACGGTCAAGAATGTCATTAAAATCTTGAAATGTAAATGGTCTAATATTTGGAAGAACGCACCCTTGATCCAGAGAAATCTGACTTGTTTGTTGACTTTTGTCAATTTCCTCTTGTGAAATTCTCGACATAAACGTTCCTCAGTCACTCATCGAGATTTTGCTCTGGCAAGTCCCAGCCAAATATCCTTGTAGATCTTCTCATGCAATTCGTTTGGCAATCTTTGAAGATTATTTTACTTGTCTAGGTGTTGTCCAAAGTTTGACTCCTAGCCAAGCAGCTGGTTTCTTAAACGACATGGTATGCCACTTCAATGACGAAGTCCCACTAAAGGTAAGTAGTGACAATCTGGAGACCATCGAGCATGTTCCAGGTAAGCGCAATCTTTCTTCTCCCACTCGTGAAGTGACACACCGCAACTGAAGCGCTTGACTTTATCCCCTTTGCCCAAGTAGATAAATCCGGCTCTAGCTAATTCTTCGGGGGTAGGTCCTCCCAGATATTTTGGCCATTTTCCTCGGAAGGTTTGGAATCTACTTTCAAAGTCGCAGTATTCAGGCAATCGCACAGGGAACGAATATTCATCTTTCACAGGTTCATTTCGATGAGGGTACGGTGAAATATGTAGGAGTTTTCTCAGTTTTGGATGACATCCGTAGGGTGATATCCGCATGGTTTCATAATGATGACATCCACCATGAAAACCAGTAAATTGAAAAGGTGAACGATGACGAGTGGCATCGCTTTCGCATCCATCAGGTTTGACACGCACTGCATCACTTTCCATGGTAGGTATTTTAAAGTTTCCATGATGTGGTACTGAATCGCTGAGGTCATAGCGTACGGCATCCCTGCCATCGCAAGGCACAGCATCGTACTCGAGTTTCTCGTTGGACTTGTGTCTTACGCTCGATACTTGCTGTTTGAAAGGATTCATCTTTGTCGCTTGGTATTGGTAGTTCCAATGAACTATCGGTCTTGGACGTTATCCCTTTTTATATGCTGACCAATATCAGCGTGTCCGTACGGTAAAGTGAAGTGATTGGGAAGCCGTACTCGTTTCTGGTACACGATTTGATAGACTTTGTCCAAAGACCGGCTGACGATTTGGTGTGTGGATAAACGTACAATCTTGTGCGGTTCGTGGGTGGTCACTTTAAAATTTCCATCCTGTTTAGCCTGCAAGGCTTCTTTCAAGACGCCAAAGTTCACCAGTCGACTGGTGCGATAATTTAGAGTCAATCCTTTCACTTTACACTCCGTGTGCACTTCTCCTTGTGGGTCTCGGTATTCGTAGCAGTAATGTTTGGGACCGCCACTTGCAAAACTTAGAATCTTGTTGTCGGGATGCTCGTCCGTCCAGGCTCCTAAACGGTCTCCTTTGATGTTAGGGTCTTGTTGACCCAGACGATCGATGTAGATGCAACTCCCCGTGTCAAAATACAGCACACGATCTCCTAACAGTTCTAAAGCTTCGTACAGTTTTAAGCGAGCATGAGCTGTCACGTAAGCCGCAATGATGACATTTCCAAATTTGTCGGCTTCTACAATGTCCAGTTCTTCTTCGTAATTGACTAAGATCAAGTGCTCACGAACGACGTCTACGTGGTTCATGTATTTGGTTTTGTCCGAATCATCTGGAAGGAGCAGGAAGGTTCTGTCAAATACTCCATCTTGGTTAAATACGGTCGTTGTGCCATTTTATCCCACAAGCAATTTAACATCACTTTGGCAAACGATCGCCTTCCTTCGTTTTTCTCGACGTGATCTAAAGTGATGCCTTCCTGCTCTCAGTATTTCTCTTTGAATATCTTTTGGCCTTCGGGAATGTGGCACCAGGAAGGATAGCCACTGGCTTCTTGTTTCAGTTTTAAAAAGGCATTCACGTAGTCCGAGAAAATGCCTTTTTGAGTCTCGTCGCCCTTATGGTATTTTTCTGTCTTGCGAAAGTGGTAAATTTCGTACACTTCTAACAGTTGGTATCCCAGGTCCAGAGCTTTGAACAATTCCACGCTGACCCACGTTCCCGTTAAGACGCGTTCTTCCTGAGTGTGCTGACAAGGTCGGTTTTGGTTGCACGTTTCGGCACAAGTACGACACAAGAGAAACATCAGTTTTCCTTGGCAATGATGAGATAAAACGGGATGGTACAAGTTCGTGGGAGGCAAAACTTTACACTTGATCAATCCTTTGTATTGTCGAATGTTGTCCCGGTCGATGTGTTCCGTCAGAAATTGCGAGTGGTGCCTGCGGAAAAGTGACAATATTTGCACACGTAAGGATACAGTGAACACACGTCCAAGTATCTGATTACTTCTCCTTTCCCCTCGTCGGCTTGGTACAGCAAACAGGTGGCATTCGTCCGTCCTCCGTACAAACTGTCCCGCGGGTTCAGAGGGTCCACCAGCTTGTAACTAACTTTCCACGATGCACTTAAACTCGGGATCGATTTTCAAACGGTGATCGTACTCGTGTTCCCACATTTCTACCATTTGGCATCCTTGCTCTTCTAACTTCAAGTGCCGCTGACAAGTGGCCTGGTACAAGTCTTCCATGGTCCGTTGTAAAAACTGATTTGTCTTGTTACGTTGAAGGTACCAGATGGGACATCCGTGAAATAAGCACCCGTTAAACTCGTACACGATCTGGGGATTTTCTAAGTCCCAGTCATCCACTGAATACCTTCCAATGGTCTTTTCGTCTCCTCCGTTGCGAGCGTGTTGGATCCATTTGTCTTCCTTGCCGCACAAGTAATGTAGCCAGCGTAGGGGTTTGACCGAGTATTGACGTTTGACAAAGTTCGTCGTTTGAGGACTTATGACAGCCAAGGTGTTTTCGGGCATGAATCGTTGGCGGTACACTAAGGAACACGCTTTGGCAATGGTACAGGCTTCTTCTAAAGGATCGATCCCTCCGTGCGCCATGAACAGTTCTCGAAATTTTCCACAGCAACGCCGTAAAATGTCCACGTCTGAACAAAAATATTTTAACATTTCTTCCTGAAAGTCGAAGGGGTTCGAGGCGTGAGTCTGGTACCAAGTGTAGAAAGCTTCTCGTTGTTCGGTACGCATGTTGTCGGGGTCGTAGTAGTGATCCTCAGGCAAATGGGGTAGAAGGGCATGTTGATTGGCTTCGGTATTGAAAAAGTGTGGACAATAGCCTTGGGCCATTTCTGTCATTCCAAATGTTTTAGACATGCAACTCAAAGGCAATGCTAAGTAACTCATCGAATCTTTAAACTGTACTTGTTCCACTTGCATGGAAATGATTTTGGCTCCGTTCAGACTCACTTTAGGACGTTCGGTACTTTGTTCCGTATAGTATCTGAGGAGAAATTGCCCATCGTATCCCGAGAAATTGTGAGCCATCACCGTGGCATAGCGATGACAATCTCCGTAATGTTCGATGTCTTCTTGGCTCCACGTCTCGTCGATGGGGCCTAAGATCCATTGGGCGAAATCGTTTTTTTCACGTCCTCCAGGAATCTTGCTACAGTGAGAGCAATGAGTAAAGATAGGCGCTTGGATGCATTTCTCACACGCTCGGTGAGCCACGCAGAAAATATGAATGTGAATGCCAGTCTCTTGCATGCAATCGAAATCGAAAAAAATGAAATTGCATTTCATCTGGTCATTATCTTCTTCTTCATGTTTGGAATGGTATTTTTGAATGTAGCATTGCTGTTCCAAGTCCACGATTTGGCGACAAATATGACTTCGCTTCTTTCCTGAACAGACGTGCGCCTTGGCATTATTGGTACGTATGCCTTGTCCACAAGAAGGGCACAATCTCAGAAGTTGTCAAGCACATTTCTGCTGTGAACCTTGCATCTTTAGATGTTGTTGGTAACAAGTTGGACTGACAAACGTGCGCTGACAAGCTGGGTAATGCACTCGTTCTTGTCCTTCGTCCAGACAGTGTTTAGAGGCCAAACATCCTGAGCATTTCGATCCGCAATGTTTGTGCTGCTCTCGATTGTTATAGCCATAGTCGCATAATAACCGTATTCTAGGAATGTAGTGATACTGGTAATGGCATCAAAATGTTCATCGTGATGATAGACATGAATGTATTTTCCGTCTTTGAAATCTTTCCCTCGATATAACATAGGTTCACGTACTTCTTGAGGGTACACTTTCAATGTATAGCGTGGAGCTAAGACGTGTGGCAATTTTTGCATTTCAGGAATGCCACAGGGTGTGTCTTTGGATATCCCCGCTTGCTGTAACAGGAGTTCTGCTTCTCTTTGTTGTTTGACTCGGTCCGATTGTTGAATTGTTCGCCAAACTCTTTTCCATTCTGCCGTGTCGTTCTTGTCAGCACATCTTGTCTTGAGGGTTGTTAATTCGGACGAAGCTGCGCTTGATGCTGCAAAGGTCGTCTACCAAGAACACCTTTATGCGTCCTGTCCCTTGGGTAAGAGACACGTGGTTCATGAATAGCTTTTCCGTCTGTGATGTGAAACTTGTCGTTGCATTGTTGCACGTGTTGAATCTTGTCCATGACTTTGCAAGGTGTCAGTTCTGCCGGACTGCTAAACTCGATCCAAACGTGGGGCTTCAAACTGTCGTGATGAATGGAAAGTCTCAAGCTATCGTCTTCTTTGGCTTCACATTGCTGTTTCAGTATTGTTAACAAAGAACCCCACACATCGGTGATGAACCCTTCTGCTTTCTCCAACGGTACGTCGGACTTGAAATCTTTAAACTTCACTGTGTACGTGTAAGCCATAGTTCTAAATTTCTGGAGGAGTGTTTGTCGGTGTCTCGATTGTGAAAGTACTTTTCAGGGTTTACTGGTGGTGATGGACTTTGATTTGGTGTAGACTCTCTGGGTATGGATTCTGGTTCACTAATCTCATCTTCAAAATCGCTGGCATGAAACTGAGCCAAGACTTCAGCTCCTGTACGAGGCGATAAATCACGTTTCTGCCTCTTACTTTCTTCTCCTTTCTTTACGAAATGATGCGATCGTTTCATCTTGACTGCAAAAAGTCAAATGACTACATTTGAAACGCCATGGACCCCTATATATCCATGTCAGGTTCAGTGTATATAAAGGGCTGGTGCCTTCCCTCTCAGTATTCATTTCGCTTCCAGCCGACCAGCACGATGGAAGAACCCACACAGATCGAACTTCTGATTAGAGCTTTGTGAGGTGTCATATGAAAGTTTTCTTCAGACAAGCCGACGGACTACTCCCCCTCCTTTCGAGATAAAAGTCAAGATACTTGCTATATCTGTCAGAAGAAATGGCACTGGGCTACAGAATTTCCAGATCGTCAAAACAGCAAGACCAGTATAAAAAGAGACAAAAGTCAGGATACCTGTTATCATTGTCAAGAGAAAGGACATTGGTCTTCAGACTGCCCTAAGAAACAACAGCAGCAGGAGGAGAAGGAGGAAGAAGAAGAGGTTCCCTCGGCAAAAAAAGAACCCCGACAAATACAGAGAGAGAGAGAGAGAGAGAGAGAGAGAGAGAGAGAGAGAGAGAGAGAGAGAGAGAGAACTATGTTCAACCACAACCTGCAGCTCAACCACAACCTGCAGTTCATCCACAACCTGGAGTTCAACCACGACAACGACAACCAAAAACCTCATTATATGATAAATTTACACCTGAAGGTATTGCCGCGATCAGGAATCCAGATCAATTGTTAGATATTGTCGCGTTTGGATATAAAGATCGAGACAAATATGTAAAATCCGAACATGTTGATTCGTTAAAAGTTGGTAAATGGGTCGGTGATGTATATTGTATCGCTACTGATATTCAGCAAATCAAATCCGAGCAAGAACGTAACGAATTTGAAATTTTTAAACAGGCAGTGAGGGAATATACTGGACAGCGACAACAACAAATACATCAGCAACAACAAGAACAAATGCAACAGCTTGAAAAAAATACAGAAACAACTAGAACAACAACTACGACCACAACAAGTACAACCAGACCCACAATTATTACAACAAGTACAACCATTATCACCACCACCACGAGAGAAAACCTCACAACGGATACCTGAAATGATGAGTAAACCGAAACCTGAACTGACAATGGAACGAGCAAAAGCTGAAATAAAACGAGAAAAACAAAAAAACAAAAAAACGGCAAGCACGAGAAAAACAACGACGAGCACCGGAAGAACTACAGCAACTACAACAACGACAAGCAGAAAAACCAACACGACTACGACAACTACGAATAAAAGATCTACAAAAACAACTACAACCAGAACCCGAAGAACTAATTCCAGAAGAAAAATCACCTGGTGCAACTGGATCTGGATACAACACTGGTGTTTACCCCGGTAATGTCCTTGCAGATGTTGAACGACGAGAAGTCCTCATTGGTGGAAAACGAGCCGGTAATAATTCTCCGTAAATATTAATGAAGTAGCCGCTATTTGTCAGCGATTGTTTACAGGCGGTATCATGGATATTAATGTGCATCGGTCCCTCATTAATGAAATCGCCGATGATTATTACAGTGATTAAGCAGTTAGATATAATTATTATAATAAGATGATTATACATGCTGCTCAACGTGGACCAATCATGGTCAGGGTGATAAATTCGCGATTACCATTATATAAAGCAATCTACAAGGTTTGTGTTAGAACTGGTCGGCCTGGTGTCAGGATAATGTGACTGGGTGGGACATCATGCTACATGTCTGCGGCATGATGCCCCAGTGCTAAACATCACTATAAACTGTCACAC
>JAECUM010034835.1:0-36678 GCA_016617855.1 Megalonaias nervosa
ATATATATATATATATGTGTGTGTGTGTGTGTGTGTGTGTGTGTGTGGACAGAGAGAGAGAGAGAGAGAGATTTTATTAACTGTGGAAGAGATGAGGATTTTTAAAGCAGACTTATCGAATCTAATAGTACCGTAAGTAAAGACTTAAGGGTTAGATTAAACAGACTTTCTAACGATACTTTTTAAAAAAAATGGCAGAGTGTGTGAAAAATTGAACGAAACAATCTAAATATCGGTTAGAACCTTCTCTTGTTCAAAGATACGATTAAATGTTTGATAAACACGTAAGAGAAGCAAGCAATTTAACAGATGATTACAACGAAATAATTAAAACCAGGGAGTTTCCACCTGCAGCAAACGTTATTATTTATTACACGAGAGGAAATAGAATAACGGGGATATGTAATTGCTATAGAAGCGTTAAATTCAGAGGGAATCTGTGAAATCTGACGATGAATTTTGTATGAAGAACAAGAGTGAAAATTTCAAAACAAACGAGTTCAGTGGAGAAACAGATCCAAGGGGATTGCAAGAACAGTTGGAAAATGTTAAATGTAAAAGAGCAGAATTAGTTGGACATTTTATGTAGATTAAAAATAATAAGAAAACATATTTGTACCAAATCAAGTAAATATTAGTGAAAAAATTGCATTCTGTGAAACACTTTGACTTTTACAGAGAGGGGCATTATAGCAGCTGCTAAAGGTACTAGGTATGACAATATCAACTGTTGCTATGGCTGTAACCGTTTTTGTAAAATGTATAGTATGGGGTGGCAGAGGAACAAGTAGCGATGGTGCTAAATCGGAAGGTAATGAGGATACATTTATAAGCATAGTTTGCAGCTGGACAAAACATATGCAAGTATAGACGGTACCTTTCACGTTTTAAACTTTTCCCAAGGTCAAACTGTGTCATTTGAAGTTTTCGCTCTTTAGGACTACTCTGAATATATCGTATATGTTATTTGTTCTCAATTTTTTATCCCGAGAGTGGACAAATTTGTATCATTGTCAGAATCTGTTTCCATGTTTTTTTGTTTTTTTCGTGTACTTTGTGTCAATATAAAATACCTTTATTTACGTTTTTTTTTTTAAAATTAAACCTCAAGTTTTCATTAACATTTATCCAATTTACAACAAAATAATGTGGAATATGACGTGACCCTACACTCTTCTTTTCTTCTGTTGTTGTTCCCTCTGTTACAACCCTGGATGCGACCATGAGGTCTAGAAATAGAAATTTTATCGACTTTTTAATTTTTCATTAATATTTAAATAACCCTTACACTTCATATTTTTTTTTTATAATGCCATACCACAGTTGCCCCAGGGTCAAGACCCTTTTTGACACTGGATCAAGAAGTATGACACTGAGTATTTTGTTATAATTTTAAGTTAAAAAAACCTCACCCAATTCTATGGTTATCCAGAATAATACACCATCCCATTCTTACCTGTTGCCTTGCACCATTCCAAGAACACCAACGAAGGGTATGGTGCTTTTTATTTAGAATTGCCATTTGTTTCTTAAGCTAAACTTAAACAGTTCTTAATCTTTACCAAACCCTATTTGGAATATTCATCATAACATTCCATATTTGTTCCTCTTTCTGTCACTCAAGTAATCTGGTCTGTCTCTAGGTTGCTGCCATTGGGTCATGTTGTCATAACGCGAGATATCTACAGGTTGTGTCGGGGGCACATAACGTGCTTCGAGAACATTGCTTGTATTCTTACCCTTTCCTGTTCTATATTTGGCATACTTTGTTTGTCAAGACTCCACCTATCGTTTATCAGTTTATAATGTTTACACCTTTTCTTGATTTCTACAGTTTATACTAACTGTACATCAGTCTCAGATGTTACTTAGCAATTTACGGTCGCCATGTGTTTCGTTCTATAGCTTCTTGTCATCGTTAAACCACCTATCCTTAGCATCACGGGTGAGGGGCTGATTTATCGGCCTAACTGCAGCCGTGGTAGTTTGTAAATCTGGACTCGTGTTTTAATCTGACGAAATTAATTTCCTGATAATCGTCCTTGAGGATTTTCAAATCATTTTGTCAAAAGTAAAAGATTCCGAAAAAGCAATTTTTGGGTATTTATTTTTCTCTCTTGAGATAATCACATTTATAGACCGAAAGAAAAATAGAAATGTATGAAAACATCAGCGGGAATAGGTTGCGCCCGCATCGATCTCTATTCTTTTTACAAATATTTTTTTAAAATTAAGCACGTAATTTATTAACGAATTTCCCGCACGGACCAGAAAAAGCATAATACGATTTATCATAAAATTTTGAGACTGCCAAGAGGAAATCATTTAAAATGTAAATTACTTGAATATTTCCGTCATGGATATTGATATACTGAAACAACCCTGTTATTAGATGACACGAAATGATATATGCCTGTTGGTCAAATTTACGAAACTGTAACAAGTGGGAGTTACTTCCAGTGATGCAAGTTTCCTAAGCGTCATCGAAACAAGTATATGGCAGCTGCAATGATATTATTATCTTCAATGTACTTAACAAAGCGAGCCAATGGCAACATTTTGCAGTGGGCGGGCGATGGTGGGGCAAGGGGATTCCTCTGACTAGTCTCAAGTAAATAATTAAGGAAAAAAGCAGCAATAATAATAATAATAATAATAATAATAATGATAATAATCTCAGTACAAGAAAATATAAGTTAAAGAAAAATCTCAGTAAAAATCACTTATTGTCGTGGAACTGCAATTCCCCTGCAATACGGAAGTACAATGCAAAAACAGGTTAAAACAATAAAGTACGGATCAGTTGTCAATTTTAAGGACCTGGTTTAAGAATTACACATTGCGGAACGGTGCATGCAAAGTTACCATTAAAACAAGGCTGTAGTCGTATCAAGATTCAAAGATTAACTACCAAGTACTAAACTTCCTTAAATATAAATACTCTGGGCATTGAAAAACCATATTGTAATTGCACACATGAAACCTATTGAAACAATCGTCACGGCCAAAATTTGCACGGTAAGACCATTTCTGTACGAATATATAGGAGCAGGAAGTATGCATTTTAAATACAAAGCCAATTTGTTCGAAATTTATTTCAAGTCTTGTCAAGCAATACAAAAAAGAAGGGAGAAAAATATTTTGTTGATAAATTTCTCTTTGGCCGTGATCTCCTGTTACACCCATTTTAAAACCAGTAACAGTACACTTTCTTTTTCTCGAAATTTGGCACTGTCATGGCCAAACTGCCAGTTTACCGCCCATGACGGTCATGTCTAAATGAACTGTATATCGCCCGCTACGGTCAAGTCTAAATGGGCAGTATACCGTCCGTAACGGCTATGGACAAACAGGTACTTTACCACCCACAACGGCCATGCCCAACGGGTCGTATACCGCCCAGAACGGTCATGGCCAAACGGCCTTGAGAAATACGTAGTATGAAAAGCAGTAAGTTTCTATAAATCTTGAAGAAAAAAACCAAAAACATTTAAAATGCATCTCTTTTCCAGATTTTTAAGGAAATATCTGATGCATGTTCTTCAACGGTTCCTCATGGTAATAAACGTAATAGGGATGTGTTAAGTCTTAGAGAAGAATATAAATGTTCCCGCTACACACAGTACACATCCTCATCAATTCGGTGGCAGTGTTTAAGATCCAATGGCACATCTATAAATATAACGGAGTGGTGGTTGTGGTTGTCCTAACTCATTCAAACTTGGGTGGGGGGGTGAGGGTGGGGATCTTTGTTCCTCGGGGTGGTATAAAAAGCCCCATGTAAAATTTGCTTTTAGTTCACTTAGTCTTTTATTTTTGCTGCAATGGTAAACTTCTGCCCAAAACGGGCAATAACTAAGCCGAATTTTGGCGGAAAGCTCGAACTTGACGTAGTTCCTTGTGCTAACAAACCTCATAACCTATGACAATGATTTGTTCACACCATAAACTACTTGAAAAGTCTTTCGGATATGTTGAACTTACGCACGCACGGACATTGGTAACACAATATGCCTTTAAAATATATTGGAAGCATACAATTTCTGTAGCTAATTTTGATGAAATTAGTATCTTTCCATTGAATACGAAGTCTACATACTAGTATTTTCTTTGATTCTAGTACCACTTAAAAATGACTTCCAGGGTTTATACCGAGAATCTACTGTTGTCTTTCAAGAAACTATTGTTCAAAAAGCATAAATAAAACAAGGTGACCCTTTTTCACACTATTGGATGATGTGCGAGTGTCTTATTTCCGTTAATTAGTGTGATGTGATGTCATTCTTCTCAGAAAAAGAAGTTACTAAAGTATAGCAATTAATGGACTGTCTTGAAATTGGACACACAAAAATGTCGCACAACAACGTAAATAAATTAACTCTAGTGTTCAGGCTTAGATTGTCATTAATCTTATTTAGAACTAAAATGGAAAATTTACGCCAGTCTGAAGGTGAACAAAATTAGAGAAATGTCAATTGATATAGATGTAGAATGGTGGTGATCCCGAGTTTCTTCTGACCTTTCGCGCCCCCCTTTCAGATAGCTGAACAGTTATGAATCCAACATAACTGTCCACATATCTCAAACGAGGTAGATAGGAAAGACCGGTACAGATGGCTTGTTAAAAAAAACAAAAAACAAAACAAAACAAAAAAAAAAAAAAAACAGCCACTGAACAAATCTGACAATACTAGTCAAACAGACATAATATTCCTTAAAGCGTGAATCAAACGTGAGCAATTTTGTATACATGGCATCAGACTGACCAGTCGGTCTAGTTAGCACTAAACGGCCAACAAAGCTGACGTCTGCATACCAAATTGCCAATAAGGCTGACGTCTGCATAACATTAAATCAGCTGGTATATTATGACAGATTCCAATTACTGCCGACTAACACTGTCCCTGTCTCTGTCCGTCTCTCATAAACACCCCACCAACCCACCCACCCCAAACCCCCAGTAACAATATAATAAAACTATTTCAAATTTGTTGCGTAAATGATCTTGGTCTATCATAGCAACTGACATGTTTGAAGACTTGGAACCAACTGTTGCAAGTATGTACTAAGTTTAACGGCATCTCAACACAATAATGGATATGAGGTACCAATTAAATTTAAAAAACTGTAAAAATAGAGCACTGCACAAAAAGCGTCAACAAGATAAGCGTTCCAAATAAATATAAACAATATACATAATAATATGTGAAGATGTTATAATTCTGTAAAATGCGTACACGATTATAAAATACCTTTAACTGAGTTCACATAAAAAACCTACCATCTCACAAGGTGGAAGTCGATATACATACAAGAATGTATCCCACTATCAGTGGACACTGGCAGGATACATGGGCGCCCGCAGGATTTTTTGCAGGGGTGGTGGGGAGGTCAGTCAGTCACGGCCGGGAGAGTTAGTATAGTAAGCAGTCTGAAACTAAAGTTAATATTTACTAAGCGTTTTGAACAGAATCTAGTGACATACTTTCAGCTTCATTTGCATGATTAAACTTGTCGGATATATATATATATATATATATATATATATATATATATACAGCATGATTGGGGGGTCACGTGACCCACCCCCTTGACCTATGCTGCGAACGCCCTTGGCAGGGTATGCACATTGGTCCGGGTTCACCCTTCAACAAAGTTTGCACGAGTCAATCCAATATGCGATCGGCAAAATACAACCGTATCTATGCGATTTGAGGTATCTCTTCTAAATGATGCGCTTGATGTTACGAAGCTTGTTTGTGGAATTTTCATTCCGCATATTTTAATGAGTATATAAAACCTACCGATCATACAGTACTTGAGCTCACTATTTTTCCATTCAGAAATGGATGGCTGTACGGTTTCTGTATCTGCACTTTCGTTACCCTTAACACCAAATGTGACCAGGCAGCCATTAGTACAGAATAAATATGCATTCCAGTTCTTATGAGCAAATCATGTTTTTGTAACATCAAGGATATAAGGGCTGTCAAATTCAAGGTTTTGCAAGGCTTTCAGTGTAGAAACATTAATGAAATTTCTTGCTTTTTTTTCAAGGTAGTTAAACGATTTGAGTATGATTGTAATTTCTGCGAAAAAAGGGTAGGTTTCAGCCGGTAACCAGTTCGATATGATGCCATGCTGTGTTGCAAAGGCAGTTCCAATTTTGTCTACATCGTTCAAACCGTCAGTATAAAGGGACGTACTGGCCACAAAAGAAGGACTGGTATTTGACCTTTGACATGTCGCAAACGGATTACGGTTATTTCGTGTCCCTTGGTTGTTGTTGTGTTGGCTTTAATGCCATTTTTCACCACATGGTGGACTGGCTATACATATATATAACTGGTGGAGGAAGAACACGGTAAAACCCGGTTTGAATCATCGACCCACGGGACTGGCAAGCATTCTCACGTACCTAAATTGGCCGAGCCTGAGACTCGAACCCACGTGAACAGAGGTGAGATGGCAGTGATCGGTAAAGGCCAGCGCTTTATGCATGACCCATCATATCTCTCTCTCTCTCTCTCTCTCTCTCTCTCTCTCTCCGCTTAGCCGCCTACGCTTGGGGCTAACGGTAATGGAAACTCCGCTAACCTCTCAGATATCATCCGTTCCCTTTTGAAATGCAAAGCGAGCTGTGCTTACTTAAAGTTAGTGGTCGTAATTCATTGTAACACACTCATATTACTTTTGGTCTTAGGCCAGCCAAGGGCATTGACCGGCATTATTCTCACACTTGCCAGTTTGACTCGCCTTGGGCGACCCAGGGTCCGCGCAATAGACCAAAACTTTTGAATGAGTGTTAATGCATGCATTGATTTTAAAGGCACATCAGTACAATACTGGCTATATAGTACCAATTGCAAGTAAAGTTACAAAATGTGAAGATAACGAACTGCTAAAAACTGCAGTAAGATAAATTTACCGGAATAAACGTAAAAATCTAATTCTACAAGATAAAACATAAAAGGTAAATGTGCAAAATTATTTAAAAGATAGATATAATAAAAAAATAAAAACAAGAACAGGTTATATAAAGATCCTTAAAATACTGGGTCCAAAAACCACATTCCTTCAAGAAGTTCGTGATTTTCTCCGGTAATAAATAATCATAACGTTTATTAATAAGTTCACGAAACAAAAATGGACAAAAATAACGTGTTCCACAGTCAATGGACAAGGCAAGATGTGCACTCTGGTCGAGGGTTACCCTTCACGAGGTTCGCACGAGTCAGGTACGTGCTTGTTATATACAACTGGCACAATACAGCCACATCTCCGCCATTTCTTCTATACACTGGATGCCACTCTTTGATGATAGATTTGATGTTCTAAAGATTTTTTATTTAGTTTTTATTAAAATTTACATGTATTTTGCCAAAATAGAACATGCCAATTTATACAAAAGCTGAACTGCAAAGAATATTTTAACTTCTCTATCAATAAGTCAATAGCAAAGTAGTGCTCGTTTACAAAATATGTGTTATAAACAAGCTGCTCTTAATGGACCTCTGAGAGCTTCAAATGCACGAAGTTCCATTAAGCTGCTTTATTTGAATTTCAAACGTGAATGGATGATATTTGGTGAGGTAGTATTACGTTGTATAATATTAAATACAAGATATCCACAGAACGCTGTATCAGCAATGTGGAATAATAGAAAAACCTTGGAAAGTTACTAGTGTTAGAAACGTCATTATGACTTACTTTTGCATTGTCAAGTAGTACCCTTTATGAGTTTTTGTGTGTGTCAAGTAGTACCCTTTATGACTTACTTTTGCCTGTGTCAAGTAGTACCCTTTATGACTTACTTTTGCCTGTCAAAAAGTACCTTCAAATTGAATGCACCCATCGGGTTTCATGACTCTGCATATAAAGACAGAAAAACTTAGCTATGCAAAAACCTTTGCACTGATTCTGTTAAAAAAGTGAACCCTAATGTCTCGCTGATGCATTGCAGGTCAGATAATAAACTGATGGACAGGTGCTAACAAATGAAACCCCATTATTTGCCTGGTTTTGGGGTTAAGCTACACAGAGGTACACCATAGCACTTCAAAGTTGTGCATGATGGATCAAGAGGAAAATAATCAGTAAAAAACAACTGACAAGATTCAAATTTTATTTTGTTCCAATAAAAAAAGTTTTCTTCGGTTTAAAAAAATTAATACTTCCAATGAACATCAAATGCCTAACAGTTTAAAGATAATAAAAAGTAAAGTATATCAATGTAAGTTCAGATAAAGGTTAAAATACAAATTCAAATCAAGGCTAAAATACTTGGTTGTTCTGATTCACGCTGTACAAAAAGGTAGTAACAACAAATGTATAAGAAACAAGAGTCCCTCAGTGCTAAAATACAAGTTCAAATCAAGGTTAAAACACTTTGTGAAATCATGCTTAAATACAATTGAATAGTATTTTCATATATCAGGGTACTGGGTGTTCAGATCGGGCATTGTTAAAAAAAAGTACAGTAGTAACAACAAAATTATAACAAACAAGAATCCCTTAAAGAAACTGATGCTCTACTGAATGAAAAGAATTTTCGAAAATTGAAGTTAAGAACATTTCTTTCTTCTAACTGCTGAGTGTTAAAAAAACCATCTCTGATATTCTTTAACAATAACTAGATTTTTAAATCAGTTGCTATGGTGGACATACTGAATGTCCGATTGACACCGTTTTTATTAGATTCAGCTAGACATCTTAAGAAGTCTCTGAGTGAAAACCTCATGCTGATATGACCATTCAATCAGGAGTAGTGATAGCAAGATTTTTAGATGGCTACTGTGGTAGCTGTATTGGATGTGTGTGTGTACACCATTTTCATTTTGGACCAACTAGACATCATGAGAAGTCTTCTGGTGTAAAACCCCAAAGCAATAAGGCACTCTATTCAAGAGATGTAGTGATGACAACATTTTCAAGATGGATGCTGCGGCAGCCATACTGGAATCAGATCTGCACCAATTTCATTTAGATCCAACCAGAAATCATAAAATCTCTTTCGGTGAAAACTTGATGTTAATATGAGCATCCATTCAGGAATAGCGATCACAAGATTTTTAAGTTGGCCACTGTGGTGGCCATACTGGATGTGTGAGTGACACCAGTTTCATTTTGGATCATCTAGACCATGGGATGAATGTGTGTGCACAATTTTATGGCAATCCTTCAACCAGTTTAGAAGTAGCAATAACCAACTTGTGCTAATGAAAGGATACACAGACAGATGGACGATGGATGACAGACAAAGGACTACAGAGCCAAAACAATACCAAACAGTAATAATAGCTGTTTGGAGAGAAAATACAGTGGCACATGAATCATGCTTTGGGCTATACATGTATTACTAATTTTGTACATTTATGTTGGAGAAAGTCAATACTTATTGATATACCTCCAGCTGTGACCACTGTTCTAATCTTCCTCATATCATCAATATATAGCCAGCTGTGACCACTGCTTTAATCCTCGTTATAATTTTTTACTGATTGACTTCATATCACACAAACTCATGAAAAACTATACTCTGATGATGATCAATTATTTTTTGCAAGAAAAGAAAATGGCTGTTATTTCTCAGTCAATAACTAGAACTTAAGAATACAGCAGAATCAGAATGTAATAAAGTGTTACCTAGTTATTCTTACACAAAAAATGATAAATTTTTAGCAATTTATCAAAGACACTGTACTAGCATTGTGTGTAAGGAACATACTTCATAAAATGCTTCCTGATTTATAGCAAATTATCCAGTATAATTGAAATTAACAGCCCTCCACCATCTAAATGGCCTGAATTTGACATGTTTGACATTTCAACAGCAATAAGTAAAAAGTCAAAGAGACAGAGCAAATATTGCCAATGCTTCTGGGTTGGAGTAAATTAATAACTGTACATGTACTTGTAACATGCCATACAAATAATGTGCATATTATGGGTAAAACAGCCACAGTGGACACCAACTTATAGTAGATACCTACCTCTCATAAAGGACAGAATTTAATGATCCATTTCCTTTATTTTCTTACATATATGATCCCAATATAAAAGACACCTATCCATAAAGGACAAAATTGTATGGTACCTGAGTGTCTTGTATAGACCGGTTTCACTGTAACAGATGGACCACCAGAGCAAGATAGCTTCTCCAATTTATTATGCACATCAATTTATGTACAATTAAAAGTGTTCATTATGTAAAACAGTCATGGATTGAATAAAAAACCTAAATGAATACTAAAAATTTCATGAACATTAGAGGAGAAATTTTTAAAGCTATGACAATTTGAATTTATAGATGTTTTATAGTGGCAATGGTACCAGAGCTGCTATGATATACCAGCTGAATCAGAATTAAGCCTGACTGCAATAGATAGCTCTTAAATGATGTCATCAGCAGCCATATTTGTGGTATGCTGGCAGAGTTACTGTTGAGTTTATATTTGTGGTTTGGAAGTTGAAATAAATTCCTTGAATCTCATGACAGTTACAAAACATTATACATAAAACAGAACACAAATCAGGCTTTCTGTTAGTATTTATTTCTGTAATTTTTAAGTTGATTTTGCTTCCGTGTGCCTTGTTCTTTGGTCAGTTTTGGTGGTCACATATAGGAGAAACTGCCAGGTTGCCCATTGTTCAGGTAAAATGGACAGAATATGGTCTGCCAGTGACCTTATAGGGAAGCATCTATTGTCTAAAACTTACACCTAGCTAGATGCAGTTTTAGTACTCGGCTGTCCATTCACACACAGAAGTACTCAGCTGTCCATTCACACATAGAAGTACTCAGCTGGCCATTGTTGGGTGCTACTTGTTAACATTACTGTGGACAGAGTTGGTGATGAAAAAAGCAGAAATCAACCTAACAGTGCTCATGCTGAATTTGATGTTGTCAAAAAAAAAGTGACTGGTAATAAACAATTATTCAATTAAAAATTTTTTTAATCACAGGTTATTGGCTTGGATTTGACAGTAGGTTATAATGTATGCATAAATTAATCAAATAAAAGGAGATAAAAAATATAAACACTTTTTATTCTTGTTAGCTTTTCAAATAAATACCTGAAATAAATTGTCTTGCAAAAAACCCCCACCAAAAAACAAGAGACATACATGTACTTGTATATGACATCACAGAGACCAAAGGACGGAAAGATCACTGAGTTTAGAATCCTCTCCACAGGAGAAGTTGGAATGTGTTTTGAAATAACACTTTCATAAAAAAATATATTTAATAATATTTACCTAATAAGCAGATGAAACTATGAACAAACAATAGGAAACAAGACATGTTTTCAACACCGCTCAGCTAAAATCCTGCAGTAGTGGAATTAATTTTCCCTATTCATCCATTTCAAAGCATCAATAAATTCACCCTATATTAGACTGATATTTCCACTGGTGTAGTGCAGTCAAACCTCAACATAAACTATAAGCCTGTGGGAGAAAATTAAATATGCCTCCCAATAAATGCCATGCCTGCATGTTGTTGCTGTCAATAGAATATCTCTCAGGCATGTTATATTTACATGAGAATTAAATGTATTTCATATATGCCTTAAACACAAGCCATATAGATGTCACTGATGCAAATGTTATAATAAAACATGATGTACATTATTAGTTATACTGCAGGGGTTGTGAATGAGATCTACATCTACCATGCCACTACACAGGCCATTATAACAAAAAATTAGTTTAACGGTCCATTGTTATCTATATGAATTTAAATAAACCATAAAGTCACTCCATTTGGAGAATAAATAATAAAAAAAACAGTATTAGAAAGAGAACAGTATAGGACTTATCAGTAGTCTTGGAAAATGTTATCTTACAAAACAGAAGTCATCCTGACAGTTTCAGCTGCAACCAAAAATGACTCAGCAGTTTTTGAATGGTATTACCACTAGAACAGATTGCTGCACAAAAAATATCAAATGCAAAATCACAAAATTCCCACTGTATGGTAGTCCAGGTTCTCATAGTTAACAGCACACAGCATAGCAACACCACACTATGGATGTCCAGGGTTTAATAATTAAGAGCACACAGCATGGCAACACCACGCTTAATCCAGTGTTTCTGGGCTTTGTCTGTTGGAATTTCCACAGAGAAAACAAAGTTGGTGGAATGACCAGTAGTAGACAGTGTGCCTGAAAATGAAAAGAAAAAAAATATTTAAATTTAGTTCACTTGCAAATATTTATTTATATAGGTTTAGGTTAATGTCTTTGTAACCAGTCCCTATGAATGGTTTATTGAAGTCCTACAAGTGCTTCATCACACTGGAGCTCATCCTGCTCTCCTTAGTGTCAAGGAATTGAGAGTGAATGACTCCACCTGGATGGAATGTTAGTTCAGCACATGTTACCCCAACCCCATCTCCTTCATATCCCCAGCAGATGCAGGAACCATTTTAAAGCTGGGTCATCTGGATAACTGAATATAAATACTTTGATCAAAGTCACAACATAAATGGACAGGACAAGACTAGACTGGACCTTCTGATCCTGAATGTATGTGTGCCTTCCAGTAGGTAATTACTTTATACGCTACCTGGTGATCATCTCATATGGCTGGAATTAAAACTTTCACACATTGTAAAAGATATACTGTAGAATGTGAAAGAGTTGCCGTACTGCACACCCAGATTTTAGTTCTGAATTTTCCGTAGTTTAATCTATGCAATACTGCAGACAAGTGAGCATATTGCATAGGGACCAACAAGTCATTTGAGTGATGCCAAGAATTCATGTGATGGATATTCCTGTGGGCTCTAGATTTAGAATAGGACTTATGTGCCCTCCTGCAAGGAGCAATGGTGATTCAGTGGTTAGCATGGCCAACTCATGACCAAAAGGGTGTGGGTTTGAATCCCACCCCCTGACCAGTGGCATGTCTTTGGGCATGGTGCTTTACTCCAATTGCCTTGGCAGTAAATACTTGTGTTGCTGTGCTGTAAAGAACAAAACCAAAGCCCTCCTGCATGTAGCATTGTGGACTAAGGGAGGCAGGAGCTGTGGGGTGGCCTAATGGTTAATATGCTGTGGTGGCCTGATGGTTAGTATGGTGGGGTGGCCTAATGGTCAGTATGGTGGGGTGGCCTAAGGGTTAGTATGGTGTGGTGGCCTGATGGTTAGGATGGTGGGGTGACCTAATGGTTAGTATGGTGCAGTGGCCTAATTGTTAGTATGGTGGGGTGGCCTAATGGTTAGTATGGTGGGGTGGCTTAATGGTTAGTATGTTGTGGTGGCCTGATGGTTAGTATGGTGTGGTGGCCTGATGGTTAGTATGGTGCAGTGGCCTAATGGTTAGCATGGTGCAGTGGCTTGATGGTTAGTATGGTGGGGTGGCCTAATTGTTAGTATGCTGCAGTGCCCTGATGGTTAGTATGGTGGGGTGACCTAATGGTTAGTATGGTGCAGTGACCTAATGCTTAGTATGGTGTGGTGGCCTGATGGTTAGCATGGTGGGGTGACCTAATGGTTAGTATGGTGCAGTGGCCTAATTGTTAGTATGGTGGGGCAGCCTAATGGTTAGTATGGTGGGGCAGCCTAATAGTTAGTATGGTGGGGTGGCCTAATTCTTAGTATGGTGCAGTGGCCTAATGCTTAGTATGCCAGACATGTGACATAAAGGGTGTGGATTTAATTTCTATCATCAGATCATTACAGGTCAGCTACCATGGTGTAGCCTTGGGCAAGGGCACTTGCCATATCTCCAATTGTCTCAGTACTAAATAACCTACCTGTGTTGCTGTGCTGTACAGTACACAACCAAACCAATTGTATTCTCTGATATTTAAGTTATGGAAGTTACTGTATTTATGATTGAATCATTGGTTTTTAATCATTCAGACTGCTTTCTATCCAGCAAACTTTAATATGATACTAAAGGAGAGAGAAATTTGGAGATATTAGTAATATATTTTCAGATGTGGACCAGTCTGTTATCTAAGACATCTCTTCCTCAAACAGGAACAGACCCATGCGATTAATAGACCATCTTTCACCAATTTATTTGCAAATCTATTTATTTAAAAGCACTACTTTTTGTTTATCAGAAAGTTCCCAGTTCACTAGTTACTGGTGAATGGTAAAATAAAAGTTTGGCCAACTAACATCTGTCAAAGTTACTCAGCAGAAATTAAACTGCCAAATTCTGGTCAAACTGAGTCCATTACAATAAAATTTTGTCCAAATAAACCCCAACAAACCTAGTGAAAACTGAACTTCACCAAGAAAGCTATCAGAATGCAACTTTTGTAATTTATCATTTGAATAAACTGAGATTCTTTAAGATGGGTAAGATGAATAAATGGATTGTTCATAAACATTACTGTTTCCTCTGTGGACATCAGTGGACAACCTTCTATTAACAGTACCACATCATCGTTAAAAACTGTTGTATTAATTGTAATATTTCTCAATGCAGTATACTTGTTGCTGAAAAGAAGACCATGAATTACCATCCATGGCTGACCACAAACATGTGATTATAAATATGTAATATGATCAGGTCATCGTTACTACATCCCATTCTGAGTCTATCATGCAGGATTTGACCTTAGCAAGTGTCTGTGTAGAAATATTTAGGAACATTCTTTCTCAAAGTAACATCTGAACATGTTTAGGGGCAGACAAGATCTGATATGGTCAGAGAGAAAATTTCAATCTCTCTCACAAATGTTGGTATGAATGCACACAAATAACAATTATATACCAAAAACAACCCCTGCAAATTACTGTATTTCTAAGTTGGCAACTTGTTATTTGACTTGTGTTTTTAGGAACTAAGATGTGGGTTTAAGATAAGTCAATATTATGAACCATTTTGAGGATAGTTACCAATCTATACTTATAGCACATGGTAACTAGAACTTCCCATTAAATTTTCCATTGGTTTTCCATTGAATTTCCTTGAGAATTCTTGAAGACAAACCCAAAGTAACAAAACCTTAAGAATGTTGGAAGTAAAAATATGTACTGTGGTTTAACTTTTTTTCATGGAGTACCAATTTAAATGGAGGCAAATGTTTTGCTGAACAGTGAATTTAAAAACTAAATCAAAAAGAAGCCACATGCAATGCAGACCCTCCTCTCCCTACTATTGTGTTCTTCCTGATATATTTCTAGCAATCAGCAAATCCCTTAACAATTCAATTCTGTTTTATTTGAACCATTTTTGAAACAAAATAATTATAAAACATTTATTTTGTTTGAATGCAAATGTATATATGCAGAATCCAGTAGCTGCTGGTTCCACTGTCTTGAACTGATATGTGAAATTGGTAAGGATAGTGAGAAAAAAAGAAAGCTAAAACAATGGTACCCAAACTTTCTGCACCTACAACACACTTCCAGGTATTCTATGTATTACTAAGAAATTCCCTTCAACAAGCCTGCAGCCCAAAGTTTGTGAACAAATAGCTAAAAGTATTATGGAAAATCAAATGACAATGAAATGATTGAGGAAAATTCGATTTAATGCTTAATGACATCAATTCTACGTACAAGTGAAAGTACAGTTAACAATACTTGTATGAACAAGTTTCCCTTACATTATGCTCTGGAAATCTCTGTGACTTAAGATTTACCCACTAATCTTTCTTAATGAATAATCTACATTAAGCAAAGGTAAATGTATGTATTGATACTTCTACTTATCGGCAGAAACCTTTCCCATTAAATATCAAATCCTCCTGAAAGCACAATTCTCACTTTATCCAAGCATTTTAATCCACAGGAACAACAAGCCTGTAAAATACTAAAAGGACTGCTTGAAGCATGAATACTGACTAAAAACCTTTATATACACTATTGTATTCCAGTACTAAAACTCGTATCTGTGATTCTTGCAACAAAAAACCCACTATAAAAGCCTTGTGTCAATGAGGTCTCCTTGAACACAAACTTCTGACATGTATACAATCACCAGATTGCAGATATACAAATGTCCAGCTTGTTCAAAGCCAATTATAATTAGGACTGATTTCTGAGACATTTTCTTTTGGGGCATCTTGCTTGAATGATACTATTCTTAAAAGCACAGCTACTATTGTGGAACTATATGGACACTGATTTACTGTATATACACAGTATTAAGTTGAGTCAAACTACAAACAACAAACATCCCGATCTGTCATAGCATAATGTGCCTGCAGATCAGGGTCTATGTTGTTTGTTCTACTGATTACTTGTAACAAACTGCACATATCCAGATCTGCCGGCACATTATGCGATGGCCGATCTGGGTCTGTGCAGTTTGCAGTTGTACTCGTCTTATGAGTAAATATTGTAAGTAAAAGGTCATATATAGTATGCTTTAAAAACCACCTGGTATTTTGGCTGTGTCACCTCCAATTCCTGCTGAGCACTCTGACAAATCCATGGTGTCATGGACTGATCTTGACAGGTGTTTGATTTTTGCTCATACTGGCAGTAGTACTGTTTAACTGTTCAAGCAACCACCATTTGTTGTTGGCATACTTTTAATCTTTTACATTCTTTTTGAGTATTTATAGAGATTTATTTATAGAGATTATCTTTAAAAATGTAATGCCTATTTAAAGCAAACTTTGACAGGCAAATCCACAAATTTAAGTACCCATGACAAAGGTTTGAGAAAACCATGAAAATTGATACCAACAAAAATAAATGAAAACCACTGCACTTTAAAGTTGCAGTACATACTTCTATTTCTGGAAGAGAAGCATCCACATTTGCTTGTTCACAAAGTTTTTAATAAGTCCACTTTCTCTTCGAAAGAGAAAATAAAACTTTCCTAACATAATGGTGGATACTAATTCACCTTTGTTTGGATCATTAGCATCAGTTTTTATTATGCTACTGCTTTGCTATTTTCCACCGTATCCTATGGCCTGAGATTTTTTTGTTGTAAATAATTTGAGAGTTTTGCAAAATACAGTTGTACAGTAATCTGGCTCAATGGACCGTATTAGCTGCCTCATTTCTTTCTGCTCAAACCTGAGTCCAGTGATTCTGACACTTTGTTCTCCTAACGTGACGACTAATAAATTTTCGAATTTTGTTAAACATATATGGGGCATTACAGTGTTGATTGAAAACAATTTTGGATGGAACTTAGTATGATTTTGCTGCTTCTGTGTTTTCTGTCACTAATTGGACCGGCTGATTAATGTTTCTACACATAAATCCCAATAACTATTGTACAGCTGTTTTCTAAAGAACTCAATTTCCATGCTCATATTTCCATATTTTCTTAACAAAACAATTAAGTTTACAAGAAATTAAACTTGGCACTTTAAAAACAGGTCACAATCATACATAGCAAACTGCTTTCAATATACCTCTCAATCAAGTATTTAAAGTTTTGTTTACTAGAATTAGACCAATTAACAGCGATGAATTTGGAGTTATTCTGGCAGGTTGCTTGACAATTGCAATGCGCTCAGCATTAAGAGGTTAGTTTTAGGACTGGTAGGCCTGGTGTCAGGATATTGTGACTGGGTGGGACTTCATGCTACAAGTCTGCAGCATAATGCCCCAGTGCTAGACATCACTCTAAACTGCCACACTGCAGACATCATAACAATAACTGAAAAATTGTTAAAGCTACGTTCAGGCCCGGCCCTAGGTTGTGCAGGGCCCAAGGCAGCAAGCGATGAGCGGGGCCACAAGCAAAAAAATCTATTCAATCTCACCACAGTAAAAAGAATGTATAGCCAGCAGTGCAGGGCCCCTGAAAGTGTGGGTCCCAAGGCAGTTGCCTCATTCGCCTTGCCCTAGGGCCGGGCCTGGCTACGTTAAAAATCCAAATCACACACACACATACTGCTCTACAATTCAATCCAAATTAAATTAGGTCACTGTACTGCTGATAATTGTGGACAAGAACAAATATATTTTCATAAAATCATCAAATATTAAGTTGTTTTTACATACCTGCCTAGCCTGCTCAATCAATACTTCACCCATGTTCCAATAATTAAATATTGTTCAGTTGGAAAGCAATTCGTATTTCTATTTTTCATACTGTATCTTAAATTAATATTTTGCCTATATCAGTACCAAGAAGAAAATCAAACTTCCCTCATCCATTCTGATATTTTGTGTAATTTTATGACAAAAATTATGTCAGTGACAAGATCTGATATTGCTCATCTTACTCAAACCTGGACATTCAGTTTTAAAGTATTAAAATAGATAAATAAAATCAAACATTGAGTTAAATTAGTAGCAATGCATTCTTTAATATGTTCATATATATTCATTATCTTGCATATCAATTTTATAAAGTGGTTTACCAAAAACCATGATGAACATTTTCTTTGCAAATTGAAAAATAACTTTCAACTCTAATTTTATTAGCTTAAATGTCCAAATAAATTACATTTTTACACTCTCATATATTTTGCCAATAAAATGACACCTTTTTTATTTTATATTAATAAAGAAATATAGCAGTGTGGTTTACAAAATATTTACAGTGAATGAACTTCTCTTGTGTGCTCAACAAAGCCATCTTAAGCTAACAGGTAATGGGTCATGTTTGTGGGCAGAGTTTCCAGACCTCCTGGATCTCAGTCTCAGATTTCATACTGGCAATTGGAGTAAATGGTCTGGTCTAGAGATACACAGCAGTAGCCAACTTGACTTGTTCTGGACAGGATATTAGGACCTTCAGATTGTCAGTTCAGAATGCTAACCACTGATCCACCATCTAGAACTCTACCTCATCTCCAAACCTTAGAGAAAATTCCTACTCAGGATAAATGCATGGCTAGAAGACCAAAGCATAGCTTGAGAATACCCCAGCCATCTGGTTTTAAGGAAGCACCAAAGCAATAATGATTTTACATATAGGTAGTTTCCAAATGACATCATCAGCAGCCATATTTATGGTATGTTGGTAGATTTACCAGTGAGTTGATGTGGTGTTTGGAAGTTGATATAAATTAATCAAATCTCAAGATATTGCCACAAAACATACCTAAACAGAATGCAAATCAGGCTTTCTGTTAGTATTGATACTTGTAATTTACAAGTTGATTTTGCCTCAGTGTGCCTTGTTCAAAATGGTCAATTTCAGTGGTCACATATAGGAGACACTGCAGGTTGCCCATCGTTCAGGTAAAATGGGCAGAAGATTGTCTGCTAGTGACCTTATCGGGAAGCATCTATTGATTCAAGTTACCTGAGGCTCTTATTTCTTGGTGTAATGATTACAAGCAGCAGACACTATCATGAATTAAACAATGACCCAAGGCAACAACAGGGTCCTAACCTATGCTGTTCTGATTTGACAATATTACAATTTTGTAAATCTGACTTGGGTAAAATGGTGTATTATTTTAAGTAGTGAAAATAAAAATATAGGCTTTGTTTAACTGTAAGAAGAAAAAGATACTGGAAACCTAAAGACACTAGGAAACACATGTATGAACTTCTGGGCTTATAAAATTTGCAACAACAGTAACCTGACACTGAGCATACTCACTGGAAATTGTTTTCTTTTGTTTTGCTCTTTACTTTTGGAGAAAAGTGCCATCAACACAGACCTTGATCAACTGTTGCATAATACGCTGTAAGACCTGGATCTATTTTTTTTTTGTTCTACGGATTACAGAATAGAAAGCTGGGATACTGAAAGTCCACTGGGTTTCAATTTAATATTTGTCAGATCCTAAAGGGAATTAAGTCAAATTAGTGGGGACTTCCTGCTGCTGAAACATTCAAAATTCACATAAAATTTGAAGCAGCAATGGCCACCCTGGTCACCTCCTTTATTTTACACCCTTGGAATTTGTTTGGCAACAAATAACTTGCTGCATTATGCAATATGATATGCGGTACAATATATTTTCTCAACCTCAATGACCAACTAATGCCAGCATTTAAGGTAAATAAAGTATTGTTTGCATGAATGTTCACACTTCTTGTAAGATCATGACTAAAAATCAATAATGAACTTAAAAACTGGTATAAACAGAATAAACAGTGACCTGATCTTAATCATTTCTTTTATTCCAAAAGAAATGTCAGGTTTACAAAGTATGAAAGTATTTTACCCTGTCAGACCAGAGCTCCTATTCTCGGCCACCGACAGACCCAGATTTATGTCTTGACCATTCAAGTCAGCACACTGGTCTTTTATATTAGTACTAATAACACAGATCAATACAAATACATACATGGTCTTTTGTATTAGTACTAATAACACAGATCAATACAAATACATACATGGTCTTTTGTATTAGTACTAATAACACAGATCAATACAAATACATACATGGTCTTTTGTATTAGTACTTAAATAACACAGATCAATACAAATGCATACATGGTCTTTTGTATTAGTACTAATAACACAGATCAATACAAATACATACATGGTCTTTTATATTAGTACTAATAACACAGATCAATACAAATGCATACATGGTCTTTCAAGGTCAGTATTAAATAAGAAATGGCTTGGAGGTAAAATTGGTCAAAGGCATGAATGCTGGGATATGTATGTACATTTGATTACAAGTTAAGTTTTGTGTAAATTCAAGTATAAAGAATTGCACAAAACACTAAGAAAGATGATCCCTTCCAAATAAAGGCAAGCTTGAAGATAAATGATAAAAGGAACAGATGTTAAAACTCAGGAACACATAAAATAAAAGATAAAGATAAAAATACAAAATTCTAAAACAGTATGCTCCATATTTGTCATACAAACTGCATTCCCTAAAAAAAAAAATGTCCAGTCCAAGATTTTCTCTGGCGGAACATATTCATAAAAGTATGTTAACTGAGTTTACTTCAATTTTTGTCTCACAGGGTGAAAGTCAATACACTTGACAAGAATGTGTTTGTCAGGGTATTCATTCTGAACAAGATTTAATCTCTAGGTGTGACTGCTCTGGTGGCCTAGTGGTTAGAGCGTCTGCCTTGGATTCGGGAGATCACGGGTTTGAACCCCAGCCAAGTCATACCAAAGACTTATAAAAATGGTACTAACAGCTGCCTTGCTAGGCATTCAGCATTAAGAGGTTAGTGTTAGGACTGATCAGCCTGGCGTCAGGATAATGTAACTGAGTGGGTACATCATGGTACATGTATGCTGCATGATGCCCCAGTGCTAAACATCATTATAAGCTGCCACACTTCAGACATCATAGTAATATGACAGAAAAATTGTTAAAGCTATGTTAAAAACACACACACACACACACACACGCACGCACGCACACACACACAGCGGGTGGTGAGTATGAGTCAAGTATGCATGTCCTATATTTGATTGGTACATTATCACCTCATGTCTGTGATTTCTTCTGTATGATAGATGCCACTGTATCTCTTCCTCATTTTGACAACACCCTCAATTATAACATGATTCCAGATATAATGTGGAACCATTGTCAACCCAAATGCCCCAAATTAAATGACTGGGAACAAGTTGACCTATCAAAATGTGTGACATTATGGCTTGATAGAAAACAACACAAAACTTTATCTTTTATCTTTACATCTTTTCTAAAACATTATTATTTGCTAAAATTAAATGGATAAATAACATAAAGTAAAAAGAAATTATTTAATTTACATAAACAAAAATTATTACTACACATCAGACTAACTGTTCATTTTCCCACAACACAAATACACAATCATAAATTTTTTCATCATTTTCGTCATAAAAGCTGCAGTTCAATACTAAATGCAATAAGCAGTTTAAACCCCAGCCACTGCAATATTACTGTACACTCAGCTAGTAATTTGTCCATCACCCCTCCCCCCAATCACTAAATTTTTTATCCTTCTCACTAAATTATGGTTCTGCACATAATGTTTTGTTTCTATCTTAAGTTAATGCCATTTTTCAGCACATGATATGCTATACAAGGTGGCTGCATCTTTAGTGCAGGAAGAACCCAGGAAACCACAGGAAGAATCTCCAGCCCACGAGAACTGCTAGCAAGCTTTCTCACATGACTCTAACCCATCCAGTCAGTGATCTGTAAGGCAGAGTGGCTTAGACCACTCAACCATAGGTGGGTGGACAGACAGACAGACAGACAGATAGATAGATAGACAGACAGACAGATAGATAGACAGACAGACAGACAGACAGATGGGTGTACAATTTTTCCCGAAAATTAACATGGTGTTCAGATAATTTGTGAAATTTAATAATAAAAACATTACAACATGGTATAACAAGTTATAACAATAAATAAAACTTAAATATACTGAACTATTAAATGTATCTGAAAATGTTATATTTTTGGTTATAGATTTGCTATAGTATTAGAACTGTCCTTTCTGGCTTCACTAGTTATCTCTCACACTATTTATTTATAAGTAAATTCTTATTTCTTTCAGAAAACTTAACAAAGAATTTCATCCAACATCAATATTTTATGCCACTCTACTGTTTTCAACAATTATTTATGAACTGACAACACAAAGAACTGCTGCCTTCAAAATACAAAACAATTCAAGAGCGTTTCTGGTTATGTACAGTGGTAAAAGGTTATTTGATCAGAAATAAGTGTTATGAGATTCTAATAAATGATCATTGATGTTGTTAGCACATTTCTTCTTTTTAATTATGGCTTTGATTCACAGCTTTGTTCTAAAACTCTTATGTATACTTACACAACACCACATAATACAGTTAAAAAAGCTCATTGTGTGAGAGATGGACCTTAAGTCACTACAGACCCAGAGGCAATTCTTCAATTATAAGCTTTCTGATAAATATGGGTAAAAGCTTTCACACTCTTTTCTTCTGGTCTTAGTGGTTATCTACTGTTAAAACCCCTGGGAAAAACCATGTCAAAACAATACTGCACTGGATAATTATAGGTACATAATAGCCACTGTCTAATTAGTAAATATTCATTTGAGCTCATTTGTTGGTAAATCTCTCTCTCTCTCTCTCTCTCTCTCTCTCTCTCTCTGTATACACACACACACACACACACACACACACACACAGAGGGCTGGATTACCCATGAAGCATGTGCTTTGGGCACCAGCCCAAAATGGGCCCCAGAAAAAATTCAAATTAATTGTTGATAATAAAACTGAATGAATTATATATGACCATTTCAATCTGCATGTATGAGTATTTTGATTTGGAATGATGGCAACACTGGTGTTTTCCCACCTTTTTACCTTTTAATATTGTCTTTTTGAGCTTCATATTATGTAGGAAGGGGGTTGGGGGAGTGCCATAACATTTTCAGTGCTAAGGGCCCAGGAAGGACTTCATCTAGCCGTTTATATATATATATTCTACACTACCTGCATTTTCTTCTGAGCAAAATATATGTACAGAAAGCCATGCCATCAAAACATACAGAACTCTTCTAGACTTCAGCGGCCACTCATAAATATAGCTAGGATTATGCTTCAGTTTCTTAGGATCGGGTATTCCATTTCACCTGGGGGTATGGCAATTTTCTCCCTCTTTCTCTTTCTATCTATGTATACTTTATTTGGATTCTATAATAATTCAGAGTCTATAATAATATAATATGCACAATGTTCATTTTTCATATTCTTTTTTTCCTTCCTCAAATATGATATCCTAGGGAGAACAACCCATTCCAACAGACCTGTTCCAACATGTCAATATATCTTAGCATTTACTTATCTAATAACCTATAGACAATGAAATGACCATAAGATTAGGTCATGCGTGAGGAGTTGCATCATGTTGAAAGATAGAGCTAAGACAACACCTTGGAATTATTTCCACAACCTGTCATGGCAGTCATAAGAGGGCAGACAGTAAGAGTGTCTGCCCCGGGGTGAGTGCCATTTTGTATAGTTTGCTGTATTATATCCTAGTGGCAGCACCAAAGGTGACGATCTATGAGGTTCCATTTCGTCAAGCTCAAACTTGTGACAGCCATGCCCACAACAAGTATTAATATATGGGAAATATAGAGTAACTTCAACCCAAAATATTTTGGAAATTATTGCTTAGATTTAGCTAAAATTTTGAGCTTAAAATTACTGCTTAGATTTAGCTAAAATTTTGAACTTATCTATTTCAATTCATAAAAAATCCTTAAAATTTCCTTTTCCATTAGGAAAGACCTTATTCAAATGAGAGTGGGCAGGGCTTGGAACAAATTTAGAGAAAAGTCAATTTTTCATGGAGAGATAGAACTGTGATCTGAAGATATACTTTAAGCAAAATATCTTGTTAAATTATGCCCTGATGCTTACATTTTTTTGTTGGGGGGAGGGGGAGGACTGACTGCACTGTATAACTGTCTTTCTCTTTTGCATAACTTGCTTTTTTATTTGCCATTATATGTACTGTACTTGTTATAAGACAAACGTAGAGTCCTTTAACAATTCAAAGTTAATCAGGGCCAGATCAACAGACAAAATGGAAACAATGTCCAATTTTCAAAATGGAGATAAGTGTGCACATTTTCCTACCTTTTACCATTTTAAAAATTATAAGAATTATATATTATCATATCTCTGATCCATTCATTTAAGTTTGATTTTACTTAATATGATGCTGAAAACAGTAGTTACTTCTAAATAAATGAAATATGAGTTAATGCCTGTTCTTGAAAATTGCATGTGCCTGAAGAAACAACACATTTTTGGTGGAAAACAAATGTGTTTAAATTTTTCCCTTGTTAATATGTATATCAATTAAAAAGAGGAAGTTTTGTTCAAGTTTAATATCAATGGGCCATTGACATACTGTAACATACACATACTATCTGATTACATTGTTGACCTGTATTACAGTATAAATACAACCTATTTGCCATTGACTGGACCAAATATTAATTAGCTGTTAACTGGACCAAATAATAATCAAACATTTAATATTGTAAGGTCTTGGAATATCAATGATAAATGTTCATGCAACTTAAGGCTCCATGGACAAAACCATCTTGACAATGAATGTGCACAAGTTAAATATAGACATGACCAAACATTAATCAAACATTTAATACTGTGATACCTTGGAATATAAATCATAAATGCTAATGCAACAATCAATGTGTACAAAGTCCAAAAAAGACCTGATGAAATACCACAAAGATCTGATGAAATATCACCTTGTCCCTGCGTTATCGTTGTGCCCCTTCCCCAATAATTTTTCATTATTAGTTTTTGCTACACTGTTGTACAGTTGCAATAGGTCTATCATACAGGGAGAGAGCTGAACTAAGTTTTTAGATTTGCTGAGTGGACCAAAGAGGCTCATTCATGCTACATACTTTGTAAACCATAATGCTTCCATATTTTCACAATTAATATAATAATAAAGGCATCCTTTTATCAGCAAAGGATGTGTGCATTCACATCATTTATTTTGCCATTTACGCAAAATTTTGGGAACAAATGAGAAGTAGAAGATGAAGTTTGAATTTGCATAGAAAATTTTCATAATGGCTTTTTGGTAAACCATTTTACACATTTGTATGCAGAATAGTTTATTAAAATTTACATGTATATATTCTCAATACATTGGAAATGCATTGCAACTAACTTTAAAGTCAATTATTTATTTCATTTAGGTATTGTGATAAATAATTTAAAATTAAAATTCATGGCTAAGATTTAAAAGAGAGCAAAAAGAGGTATTTTCATTAAAATTATCATTGTCATTGTCTTAAAATTATAAACAAACCAGGCTGTTGTGCTGATGTTATCAAAGTATTACATCCCAATTTAGAATGGGAAAGGTAGAAAAATGTATATGCCTTCCAGCAAAACAATGTTACAGTTAACTTCAACCTGTCACCAAGATAAGTTTAACAAGGTTTCCAGTTTGAGGGCAAATTCACCCCTGGTGTGTGTTTGACCTTGCTGTTCTCAACTGACCACTGGAAACCTGAAATGGGAACAGCTGATATCTAGCAGCCCTATGGAATTTCCAATTCTCATGTTACATGCAATCTCTGTCTGCTTGTATTTTTTTCAATCCTCCTGTTATATGCAATCTCTGTCTGCATGTAGACTTTTTGTAAACATGAAATAAAGGGGCAGATGAGTGTGATGTAATTTTCTCATGTTTGCAGTTTATAATTAACAACTCTTAATAAAGATGACAGTTAAGAGTCATGCTCACATCAAGTCACAAGAGGCATCGTTCAGCGACCACATTTCCTAAATGAAGTCTAACACTCAAAAGGTTTAGCACCACCCCAAAGTCTTGCTATATGCCAAGACCAAAAAGTTTACTCAGTCCTCTTAAACCAGACACATAAAGCCCTTACCCTTTTGAAAGAACCAAAAATAAGAATGTTGTAGCAGATTTTTTGTGTGCTTTTAACACATTACTGTCTATATCATGCCAAGGAAATGGGAGCTAAGTGCCTTTCCAAAGGACACAAAGAAGTTGCCAACATTGACTGGCATGGGTGGGTATCAAACCCATGATCCTTAGATTACAAGTCTAATCCTCATACAACTGAGCTTCCAAGAATATCAAAAGTAGCAGAAGATGCTGTAGGTGTATCGTTTGTATGACCATGCCAATTTGGTATTATAACCATGCCAATATGGTATCTTCTGTATGACCATGCCAATATGGTATCTTCTGTATGACCATGCCAATTTGGTTTCTTCTGTATGACCATGTCAATTTGCTATGATGACCATGCCAATTTGGTACCTTCTGTATGACCATGATAATCTTGTATGTTCTGCATGACAATGCCAAGCTGGTATCTTCCGTATGACCATGCCAATCTTGTACCTCCTGTATGACCACACCAATCTTGTATCTTCTGTATGACCACACCAATCTTGTATCTTCAGTATGACCACACCAATCTTTTATCTCCTGTATGACCACACCAATCTTTTATCTCCTGAATGACCACACCAATCTTGTATCTCCTGTATGACCACACCAATCTTGTATCTTTTGTATGACCACACTAATCTTGTATCTTCAGTATGACCACACCAATCTTTTATCTCCTGTATGACCACACCAATCTTTTATCTCCTGAATGACCACACCAATCTTGTATCTCCTGTATGACCACACCAATCTTGTATCTTTTGTATGACCACACTAATCTTGTATCTTCCATATGACCACACTGATCTTGTATCTTCTGTATGACCACACCAATCTTGTATCTTCTGTATGACCACACCAATCTTTTATCTTCTGTATGACCACACTGATCTTGTATCTCCTGTATGACCACACCAATCTTTTATCTCCTGTATGACCACACCAATCTTTTATCTCCTGTATGACCACACCAATCTTGTATCTTTTGTATGACCACACCAATCTTGTATCTTCCATATGACCACACTAATCTTGTATCTCCTGTATGACTACACTGATCTTGTATCTTCTGTATGACCACACCAATCTTTTATCTTCTGTATGACCACACCAATCTTTTATCTCCCGTATGACCACACCAATCTTTTATCTCCTGTGTGACCACACCAATCTTTTATCTCCTGTATGACCACATCAATCTTTTATCTCCTGTATGACGACACTAATCTTGTATCTCCTGTATGATGACATTAATCTTGTATCTTCTGTATGACCACACTAATCTTGTATCTCCTGTATGACCACACTGATCTTGTATCTTCCATATGACCACACTGATCTTGTACTTTCTGTATGACCACACTGATCTTTCATTTTCTGTATGACCATGCTGATCTTGTATTTTCTGTATGACCACACTGATCTTGTATTTTCTGCATCACCACAGTTATCTTGTGCCTTCTGTATGACCATGCCAATCTTGTATCATCTGAATGACCACACAAATTCTTTATCTTCTGTATGACCACACCAATTTTTGTATCTTCTGTTTGACCACACCAATTTTTGTATCTTCTGTATGACCACACAAATTTTTGTATCTTCTGTTTGACCACACCAATTTTTGTGTCTTCTGTTTGACCACACCAATTTTGCAAACAATCCTAACTTTTGTCTGCAGTTAGGAAAAACATTCCACATTAGGTGGAAATTAATTAGGAAATTAACTGCACCAAAATAAAGAAAAAAAAACCTACCTAGGTACCAATAATTTTCACTGTTTTTTAAGCTGCATCCCTCAGCTCACAGTATCTTTGATTACTAGAGCTATTTTGAAAATGAAAAAAATGGGATGTGGAATTTCAACAGAAATTTTAAGTTTAACAATGTAATTTTGATTATGGACAAGAAAATGCAATTTCCATTTATTTCTCTTGTATCTGCAACAATAATGAAATATCTGTATAATGCAAAAGACCCAAAACAAACTGTACATGTGATCAGTCATCTGGATGCAATACACTGAATGAACCAAACAGGTGTCAGAATAGGACAGCTGCCTTTTCATATTTACAAAAGAACCCAGAATGGTGGGGCCAAAAGCTAACTGACTGCTCACTTAGGTCTTGCAATCTTCCAGTTATAATTTCAGTTGCCTCTAAGCACCTTAGAACCTACCACACCCCAGATGGATAAATCCACTGCTCTTCATATTTAGAAATATACTGACAAAGAAGTACTTAAAATTATGATTTTTAATTTTTAATTACACATCCGACACAAATGTCATCATTCTGAACACTTTGTTCTTGTTCAAATTTTGATACACTGGTCTTTGAAGTCAAAATTTATTTATTTATTTAAATATCCTGAACAACAAAAGTTTATTACAGTAATTTGTAAAAATATATGGTAATTTTCTATACACAGGTAGTACGGAATTAAAGAAACCCCTTAAATCCTGAATTTATATTTTATCTATCAGCTTCCTGAATTTTGCCATAAAAGCTCCTTCAAAAAGTGCAAGAAATAAGTCTTTTGTTGTTATGTGCTTGATATAAATATGCCAATATTTAAAGCTGGGGTTGAACAAAGGGAAATATTTCAGAAAACATCTTTTTTTAAGCTCGTGTATAATACAAATTTTACCAGTATAAAACAATTATCCTCATTCCTCGTGAGTCCTATGATAATTCTGTAAGGATTTAATAAGTCTTTTTTATGATGACCTTAATAAGTCTTTTTTATGATGACCTTAATAAGTCTTTTTCATGATGACCTTAATAAGTCTTTTTCATGATGACCTTAATAAGTCTTTTTCATGATGACCTTACTTAAACCTTTGTTTTCTCTTAACATCTTGTATATTTTTAACATGCTCCTTTTACCTATGATGGACCCCATACATAAAGGCACTATGGGGTAGCCATTAAAGTGTAAACCATCCAGAGCAATAGGGGACACATCACACTATTAGGGCCTTCATGATTGATACAGATGACATCACAATGATAATGCAGTGGGTAGTAGAAGATACAGTGAAACATTCTAGCAGTGATGAATTAAGCTGAGTAATTAAAACACGTTGCAAATTTTCACATATTTTGTATCATGCTCGTAATTTTATTGGTTCTGATAAATTTCAGCAATCATACATTGAGTTTACGTAATCCTGCCATCAAGTTTCAGATCCATGTACAAGTCATGTGACAATGTTATGTAGTGTGTGTGAAAGTACATGTTTTAATATCATAATTACCTGCTTTATGCTAATGATAGGTAAGATCTCTTTATAATGTTCTGCAATTATCATTATCTGAGATAACTGCAGGTAACTAAACAGGCAGACAAATGATAGTAATAAATTCATAATTTATTTGCATCTCTGTTACTAATGAGGATAAATTATAATAATTTAGAATCAAGGAGCTACTAAAGGGAAAAGACACTAAAAAGCGGACATTTTATTATTTAAGTGTCTAATTACTCCTTTATCAGCATACTTTGTTTTACATTTATAGAAAAGATATAGGATTAATGGTAATATCTAGAATAATGGTGACAACATAATCAGATGAAGAAACTGGGTAAATAAGACTGGCCTTAAGACACATGACCCTCTGACATTTGACTTAATTGCATACTCATTAGGAAAGGTTTTTCTCATTTATTTGGCAAGGGAGGTGAAGAATGTAATGAAGCAACCACTTCATTATATGATTTCCAATTCCCTTAGGAAGAAAGGAAGCCCTCCCTCTAATGGCCCTCCATATAACATGGTTCCTGTTATAAGGTGGGTATTGTCATGGATTATATTTCATTATGTAGTAGTCAAAATATATGTATAATGTACTTAAATATAACGCAGTCTCACTATAAGGTAGTTTATGGTTCCCATGGACTGCATTAATAATAAAGGGGTACTGAACAGTTATTGAAAGATAAACATAAGAATGCATATGACTGAACTACACTCTTATTTTATCATATTATAAATTTGAACTATTTTATTAGTATGTATGACCTAAACAGTGAAAATACAGCTAACTTCCCTAAATTGGCCCCTTTGTAGCCCAGCCTCCTTAAGTTTGAATACCAATGAAACCTCTTGTATATTGGCCACCTCCCTTAATCAGTCCAAATCACTGGTCTAGTTTTAGGATGTTTTACTGTTATCTTGTAGAAATGAATTATCATATATACTCACCCACAAGTTGGATCCAAATGCAAACAACATAGTTACTCAATTCCTGGCGTATAATGTGCCAGTGGATCAGGGACTGTTGTTTGTTTTACATACTAATCCTAACAAACTGTATGATCCAGATTTGCTAGTATGTTATATGATGGCAGATCTGGATTTATGTGGTTGGATCCAAATTATATGGGAATACTTAATGAAAGAGTTAAATTAACTTTATCAGTGTTTGCATTTATCCAACAATTTTAAATGGCTTCAATTCTGACTACTTACGAAACTAGAATGTCTACAATCAAACTTGTGTTTAATGACCACAATGGGGACATGCTAGATGTGTGTGTGTGTGTGTGTGATTTGGATTTTTAACATAGCTTTAACAATTTTTCAGTCATATCGCTATGATGTCTGCAGTGTGGCAGTTTATAGTGATGGCTAGCACTGGGACACCATGCCGCAGACATGTAGCAATATGTCCTACCTAGTCACATTATCCTGACACCAGGCTGACCAGTCCTAACACAGTCCTCTTAATGCTGAGCGCCAAGCGAGGCAGCTGTTAGTACCATTTTGTTTAAGTCTTTGGTATGACTTGGCCGGGGATCGGACATGCTAGAAAGGTCATTGTAAACAGGTGGTCTTTATTTGCAGTTAATTACAGCACTCCTTCACTATAAGCCCCTTAATTAGAACATAATTTCTGTTATACATGTAATGCAAGTTTGGTCATGGATTGCATTTAAGTTTTGTGAAATTATATGTATAATGTACTTCATTATAAGACAGTCTCACTGTATGGTGATACACCCCATGGCTCTCATGGACAGCATTATAATGAGGGAGTACTGTATCATGTACTTCATTATGAGGCAGTCTCACAATAAGATGATGCACTCTATGGGTCTCGCAGACAGCATTATAATGAGTACTGTATCATGTACTTCATATAAGGCACTCTCACTATAAAGTGATATACCCCATGGCTCTCATGGACATCATGATAATGAGTACTATATCATGTACTTCATTATAAAGTGTACTCATTATAATGTGGTACACTCTAAGGCTCTCATAGATAGCATTATTATGAGCACTGTATCATGAACTTCATTACAAGGCAGTCTCAGTATAAGGTGGTATACTCTATGGCTCTCATGGATAACATTAAAATGAGAGAAAACTATACAATATGATTAAAACTGAGATCTAATTATAATAAAACAGATCTGATAGACATTAGTAAATATTTGTTCTTGTGACCTTTAATATTCCCCATTCAATTATCTTTAGCAGAATATCAAAGACAATTAAAATGCTGATTTTGTGTTAGAAAGACTTACTGTTAGAAATATTATGTTCCCACATGAAGTTTTTCACTTTCATAAATGTGAACACTGTAAGTTGATTGACAAACTGAAAGGTCAGCATAATGTGACCTCATACTGGTGTCCATCAGACTGATGTTAAGTTGGAGATCTCAGTTTAAAATATTTTGAGTCCTGTATGTCCTAATTTATGTATAAATGAGAACTGTAAAATCTTGTCTTTGTACAGTTTTAATCACACTGGAGTACTGTATATCCTGATATGTGTATAAATGGGAACTGTAAAATATGAACTTTGTACACAGGAGTTCTTTCTATGTGGGTGGCAGATTAGATTTAGAAAAAGAAACATGAATAAAAGAGAGGAAAAATCTAAGTTACTTTTACCACCACTGCATACTGGTAAGATTACCATTGTTCCAAGATTACCATTATTCTAAGATTACTATTACTCCAAGATTACCATTATTCCAAGATTACTATTACTGCAAGATTACCATTACTCCAAGATTACCATTATTCCATGATTACCATTATTCCATGATTACCATTATTCACACACCATACTACCATTATTCCAAGATTACCATTACTGCAAGACTACCATTATTCCAAAAATTCCATTTTTCCAAGAACAGCATTGTTCCAAGAAAAGCATTATTCCAAGATGACCATTACTCCAAGACTACCATTACTCCAATATTACCATTATTCACATATTACCATTACAATAGTCCCTCTCTTGAATGGCCCCCCTGACCAGAGGCCACCTGCTTCTTACGTCCAGAATCCCTTGGCACCAATGAGTTTGTGTTCAAAAGTACCCCTCAAGAACGGCCACCCCTCTAATGCAACCAGTGGGCAGCATATTAGTACAAAAATGTAAAATGTTCCCCTCAGAAGCAGCTACTTTTTATTTCAAATGTATCCTGAACCAATAATTAATTCATATCATGGCATAAGGTAAATAATCAGATTATTTCTATCATTGATACATGTCTCCCAATGTCAAGTTTCCGTTACTGAAAGAAGTGTTGATTAAAGTACATGTAACACTAAGATTAATATATTATTGTCTATAAAAGCCGACGTTTACAGGAAATGGGCTCAACAATGTTATGATAGAGTTCTGGGCTTCACACATCTGTCAAGTTCTTCTCTTTGATGATTACAACTGGACATAATTGTCAAGATCGTAACAGGGTCAGCATAATTGAATCGCATACAGTTAGCAACATCCAAATAAATTATTACCAAACATTAACGTGTCATCACTTAAATGGAGACGTATTATTTTAGAAGAAAGTCAGTTATTCTACTCGATGACATCGGGTGAGGGGGGACTTGCTGAACAATTATATGTAGAAAAGACTCCAATAAACAACATTATAATCGGTAAGGAGGTTATTCAGCAGAAGTGGGAAAATGGAGCAAATGGAAAGAAAATTATGTATGTACCAAGATTTAAATGACGTTTTTGAATGGTTTTGCAATGTGCATGACAACAATACCTGCTCGCATATCACATGAAGAGTAAGAACTATTAATGCATATTCAGTTGAAATAAGTCTATTATTATAACAAGAAGAACCTCTTAATAATTAATGTTACTTTTAAACGAAGATATTAAATGCTCTGAAGTAAGTAGCTTTCTTACTATGTACATTACATATACTAATTCTTCTCACAAAAAATTTAGTCCCCCTCTGGAAAGGCCACCTGTCTTATAAGGCCACTTTCTCAGTGCAGAAGGGGTGGCTGTATAAGAGGGGGACCACTGTATTCCCAGATTACCATTACTGCAAGATTACCATTTCTCCAAGATTAATGTTATTCCAAGATTACCATTATTCCAAGATTATCATTATTCCACGGTTAACATTACTCTAAGATTCTAAGATCCATGACAATCTGCTGTATAAACTGCCATGAGGATAGTTTTACATGGGCTGTAAACAGGACTGTTTACTGTTTATACAGACTACATGCATCAGACATATATAGCCGTGGTCAAAAAATGTTTTGACTTTTTTGTCCCCTACTATTAATGAAAACTGTGTTTGTGGAAACATGACTGTGTCGGGGTTTGGGAGTAAAGAATTGTGTTTATTGTATGACATGACACATTATGGCAATAATGCACATAGTGGACCTTGAGGGATGTGGAGATCAGCTAGAATACCATATTTACCTGTAAACAAAGTTAAATCTGAGTCCAAAAAGTTTTTAAAAATGTGTAATAAATTCATAAATTGCTGCAATGGCCTGAAAATCTAACCAGGTCATGTACGTATGCATACCAAAATATGCCAGACAAACTGCATTATGTTAAGTAGTTTTTATACATTCTAAATAAACAGTTTCTCAGGACAGATAGACAAATGTATGGACATATGGGCAGACAAATGGATTGATGGACAGATGGACAGGACCAAATCAAGAAGCATCTGCTGCAAGCAGTGGACGAATAAAAACATGCACACAAATGTGCCCAGCATCAACCAATATCAGCCACCACAAATATCTGCTGGTAAATCATGGTTAATGCTGTTTCATGAGAACAATGAATTAAATGTCACAGACCCTGATCTGTCTGCATATCATACAAAAACAGTACTAGGTCTATGATGTTTGCAGTTGGTTGCATGTAATGAACTGGTTAATATGGGACTAAGTTTTGTACTTTGTCAAAAATACAAATAATATTCCTTTAGTCTTTCCAGATTTAATCATCAAGTACAGAACTCTAAACATATATCAATCCATGGCCACATTTCAACAAAATAACTCCAGTCCAGTGTTATAAAACAATAAGCTGATGATAATTCTGAAAACTAAGAATGAAGGACTGGAAATTGAACATCCTGGAAACTGGAAACCTCATAAAAGAGGTGAGAAAAAAATATTTGCAATATTTAGGCATATGTCAGAAACACAAAGCAATACACACCTGCACGGGTAAGTGTTTTATATGTTGGAGAATCATAAATGCCATTTTCTGGAACCTTTCTGTTGGCTTGTGGTTTAAGCCATATGACCGGCATTTCTGTGTAGAGCTCTTTTGGTCTGGATTCTGTCAACTGGTGTTTATGACTGTCCCAGCGAGCCCCTTCAATATACAGGCCATAGATGTAGCAACCATCTTCAGGAAGTTCCTTCAGTTGCTCAGGGCTTTCTCGTATCATCTTGAAGGGATAAAGAATTTTTATATTAAAATTAGTTAGTTTGAACTAGGGAATTAAATGAGAAACAATATTTAGGTGTCTCTGCTTCTATGTAAGTTCCCACCTTTGAAAAATCCTACCAATTTCTTAAGTATGTGACAACATTTGAAAAGTTTACAGTTAGACATTAAGTGCAACCTCATTATAAAGCAGTTCAATGGTGCCATTTACTATCACTTTATAGTGTGTGATGAAGGATATAATTGTACTACTAAATAATAAAATGGGAATTATGGTTATCTCAGCTTCTAACAGAAACTATCTTACAGTCGCATGTTTTAAAGTGACTGGGTGCTGTATATAGGTGAAATTTTGATTCATTTACTCTTATGAAGAGTCCAAGCATTTTTATCTTAATTATTAATCTTACATACTTATATGGATTTATGGAACAATTATGAATATGGCTCTTAAAACTTCAGAAAGTCAAATTCCCATTATTTAAGTTATGCACAGACATCATTAAAGTCAAAAGCCTGTTATTTCTAAGCATCTTTGACTTGTTTTAATCATGGGTACATACAAGGTCACACTAACCTAGATACTGATGTATAATATTATTAGTGTATATATTCCATGTTTTTTTTTAATTGTACATTATAATGAAAGTCTGAGGATTTTATGATTTTACATATAACCACATTCATAACAGCTTAATGTAGACTTGAGCCGTCTTTCATAAATTAGGGGCCTGCCCCATATTCACCAAACTCCTCAATCTTGAGTGCTTACTCAGACTAAAAAATTATCTTTTGTCACAGAGTCATATATTTCTTAAATGTACACAAAATACACTATACTTACATATTTAACAGGCAATGGTATCGAAATATATTGCAACTTTGAAATTTCTTGCCTTCCAGTTCTCTCTCTCTCCCTCTCTCTCTCTCTCTCTCTCTCTCTCTCTCTCTCTCTCTCTCTCAATCTAAGACCAAGCTACCAGTTTCATAAATAAATACTTCTTACTCACTATCATGTTTAGAAGCAATCATTCAATGAACTGTACAGCACTCCAACAATACCGTACATAGTCACATATAAGACGAGTCTAAAGTGCAACCTGCACAGACCCAGATCTGTCATCACCTGGGTCTGTGCAGTTTGTTAAGAGTAATCAGTGGAACAAACAACGTAAGACCCTGATCTGCAGGAATATTATGCTACAGCAGATCAGGATATATCTGTCTGCAGTTTAGCTTGATTAATAAGCGAGTATTTTTAAGTTTTAGTAAATTTATGTCTATATGTATTTAATAATAAGGTAGTCTTATTACAAGGCAGGATGAACGGCGTCTTAATGGTTGATTACCATAAACTTTTATCATCCTCTATATCAATCTGCAAGAGAGAGAGAGAGAGAGAGAGAGAGACTAACATTTGGGTTACTTTATGTACTTCCTTTCAATTTTTTAAAAATATCCTTCATTTTTTACATTTAGAGTCAAGGGATATAAACATTCTTCCTTCCATTTGCATCAACAGTCTGATGAAATATCCTGAGATTATTGCAGCAGACAATGTAGGTATACACATCTTGGAATTGTGTCCTAATTTTCAGCACAAGACAGATGTATTTACATTTGTAGCACAGTATGAGACTTGCAATACTGTGTGTGTGTGTGTGTGTGTGTATATATATATA
>JAECUM010034836.1:0-18240 GCA_016617855.1 Megalonaias nervosa
ATATATATATATATATATATATATATATATAAATTCCGACAAGTTTAATCATGCAAATGAAGCTGAAAATGTGTCACAAGATTCTGTTCAAAACGCTTAATAAATATTAGCTTTAGTTTCAGACTGCTTCTTATACTAACTCTCCCGGCCGTGACTGACTGCCCCCCCCCCCGTGAAAATCCTGAACCCCCCCCTGCACAAAGTCCTGACCCCACCCCCCTGCAAAAAATCCAAAAAATCCTGCGGGCGCCCATGCCAGTCGCTGTCCTATTACTGTCATTATTGTGCATGATATCAAGTCATAAAAAGTTGTTTCAATAACCAGTTTTGACGCGCTACAACCAAGGTAATACCCCAATAAATACTTACAAGCAATTCACTGAATAATCGAGAAAGGCAGCTTAAATCTGCCATAAAGTATCTACTACTGAAGCATATATCACATAAAAAACACAAGTTAAATCAACTCTATGTAAGGATTACCTAGGTTTGGTATTTGAACGCCCTTCTGTGTGGTTGTAGGTGTATCAGTTGCGATTGTTGTTGATGAACTAGTTACATTAGTAATTGATGAAGGTGCTGCAGATGAAATGGTTGTATTGATCCCTGACGCAGACGGCGGCATTGTCGAGGAGGCAGATGATGAGTTTATTGATATTGTAGGTGAAGCAGTTAAATTGGTCGCTGACGTGGACAGAGGAGTTGTCGTGGTGGCAGACAATAAGTTTGTGGAAATTGTAAGCGAAGCAGATATATTGGTTACTGATGTAGATAGAGGCGTTGTCGAGGAGGCTGATGATGAACTCAAATATGTTGTAGGTGAAGCACTTAAATTTGTCACCGACGTGGAAAGAGGCGTTGTGTTGGATGCAGATGATGAGTTGCTAGACATTGTGGAAGAAGCAGTTGTATTGGTTACTGATGTAGATTGAGGCGTTGTCGCGGAGGCAGACGATGAGTTTGTGGACACTGTAGGAGAGACAGTCGCATTCGTCACTGACGTCGATAGAGGAGTTGTCGTGGTGGCAAACGATGAGTTTGTGGACATTGTAAGCGAAGCAGATGTATTGGTTACTGATGTAGATTGAGGCGTTGTCGCGGAGGCAGATGATGCAGTCGTGGACGTTGTAGGAGAAATAGTCGCATTGGGCACTGGCGTTGACAGAGGAGTAGTCGTGTTGGCAGACTCTGAGTTTGAGGACATTGTAAGGGAGGCAGATGTATTGGTTACTGAAGAAAATTGAGGTGTTGTCGCGGAGGTGGACGATGAGTTTGTGGACATTGTAGGTGAAGCAGATGTATTGGTTACTGATGTAAAAAGAGGCGTTGTCGAAAAGGCTGATGATGAATTCAAGTACGTAGTAGATGAGGCACTTAAATTTGTCACTGACGTGGAAAGAGCAATTGTGTTGGATGCAGATGATGAGTTGCTAGACATTGTGGGAGAAGAAGTTGTATTGGTTACTGATGTAGACTGAGGCGTTGTCGCGGAGGCAGACGATGCAGTCGTGGACATTGTAGGAGAAACAGTTGCATTAGCCACTGACGTTGATAGAGGAGTTGTCATGTTGGCAAACGATGAGTTTGTGGACATTGTAAGCGAAGCAGATGTATTGTTTACTGACGTAGATTGAGGCGTTGTCGCGGAGGCAGACGATGCAATCGTGGACGTTGCAGGAGAAACAGTCGCATTGGTTTCTAACGTTGACAGAGGAATTGTTGTGGTGGCTGACGATGAGTTTGTGGACATTGTAAGCGAAGCAGATGTATTGGTTACTGATGTAGATTGAAGCGTTGTCGAGGAGGCTGATGATGAATTCAAGTACGTTGTAGGTGAAGTAGTTAAAGTTGCCACTGACGTGGAAAGAGGCGTTGGGTTGGATGCAGATGATGAGATGCTAGACATTGTGGGAGAAGCAGTTGTATTGGTTACTGATGTAGATTGAGGCGTTGTCGCGGTGACAGACGATGATTTCGTGGAAATTGTAGCTGAAACAGTTGTATTTGTCACTGATGTAGATAGATGTGTTGTCGAGGAGGCAGACGATGAATTATTGGACGTTGAAGGTGAAGCGGTTAAATTGGTCACTGATATGGACAGAGAAGATATCGGGGAAGGAGATGATGTGTTTGTGGACGTTGTAGGAGAAGCAGTTGCATTGGTCAATGACGTGGACAGAGTCGTTGTCACGGGGGCTGACGATGCGTTCGCGAACATTGTAGGTGAAGCAGTTGCATTGATCACTAACGTAGACAGTGACGTTGTCACTGATGCATTGGTCACTGACTTGGACTGAGGCGTTGTCACAGAAGCAAACGATGAGTTTGTGGAGATTGTAGGTGAAACAGTTGTAGTAGTTTCTGACGTAGATGAAAGCGTTGTGATGGAGGCAGACGACGAGTTCGTGGACATTGTAGGAGAAGATGTTGCAGTGTACACTGACGTGGACGGAGGCATTGTCGTAAATGTATATGATGAGTTCGTTGGGGTTGTCTGGAAAGTATTGTTATTTACTGATGTAGAAGACGTCGTTGACATAGTAATCATCCACTGACAGCAGAATATGATACCTAGTGTGAGGGATAACCAAGACAGTTTGTTAGATCAGCAGGAAATATATGTCACATATATTTAGATTTACGTTCTTTTCCCAGCATTACCCAAAGAAGTTGAAGTAAAAAAAGGCAGATATAAGTAACCTGAAATGATAGTCTCCAATTTTACTAATACGTGAAGCAGCATGTACATTCCATGGTACCGAAGTACTTAATTATATATGCTAACACGAGAGAGAGAGAGAGAGAGAGAGAGAGAGAGAGAGAGAGAGAGAGAGAGAGCCGCAGGAAAGGTACAGCAGATTTGAGTAACATGCTTTTCGTTCCGCCATCAATTCCAAAGCAGGCTCTTTAAACTGAAATTGTTTGAAACAGACTTATGTTAAAACCACTGTCATCGCTGTAGCTAATGTGCATTTAACAACATATAATGAATGATAACAATGTTAATGACGTCATGAAACAGAGGTAAGGAATGAATAGAAGAATAATTATTTATATCTCTCTGTCTGTGCCTGCCGATCTCTCTCTCTCTCTCTCTCTCTCTCTCTCTCTCTGACGGACAAAACTATGTAAAAATATTTTTAAAATATCCGAAAATGTATATTTTAAACAATTTTTGAAATGCCTACAACTGATGTAAATCGTTAAGATAATCTTTCTGAAAAATTATAAGAAATAATAGAATTTTAGGCCTAAACTTTACATAAATTGGAAAGAACTGATTTTTATCACCGACAATTCCTATTTAATAAGTGCATACATCTCGGGCTCTGCTAGACTATTTTGTTCCTTAGGAGAATAAAAACAAATTCGTTTACAACATGCATAGAATATTTAAACGAACTAAGTCAATTACGGCTATGGTAAGACCTGCCTTAGCGGACATATTCCATCGTGGACACCTGGTTATAACGAACAAGAGTTTAAGATGACGAAAGTAGTGAATGGGGGCACTTTAGCAACAATGGAAAATACATTACAGACCCCCACCCCCGGGGGCACTTTAGCGACAAGATTTATAGCGACAAAATCAAAACCCTGGGCACTATAGCGACAAAAATATTGAGTTTGTATAGCGACAATAGGAATGGAAGAGGAAGGGTGACGTCACAGTACTGGCAACAATGTTGCAAGTGGCTGACCTGAATACGCGCGGTAACCCTAGGTAAAGACAGATACAATAGAGACACAGACATAGATCACACATATATAACATATAGGCAAGAAAGAATAAATCTTTTCGAGGCATATGAATTGGCCCTCAAGAGGGCCGTTGGTTTTTATTTTAACACCATTTCGTTAACATAGAGGACATCTCACTGATCTTCTTCTCTTTCTTAAACTTCATCTAACCTCTGGACCGTAGATGAGGACTCACTTCAGACAACCTTGTCTCTCCACATAAGTGCTTCTTTTCCAAACCCTCGTCTCAGTGATCCGGATGATGCTCCATGATGATTTAACATACATGGGTAAGCCCGTACGGAACAGCTCGACGATACGAGAGTAGAGGATTCAACGTTTGTCCACATCTTGTGACGAGTACAGGTGAAAGGAATGATGTGAACAGCGTTTATTTATAGTGGAAGACCGGATCAAAAAGGATTGAGACTACTCACCAATCCCAACACGCGTTACAAAATTCAATCACATCGCAGAGTCTGTCTTCCAATCCGAAGAGAGCGACCTGTGACGTCACATTCCCCATATAGGTGCGCTAGCGTCTGTGCGCAGTGAATTGATGCGACATTGTTTTTTGAAACATGACGGAAATTAAGAAGACAATGAATTGGGGTGCGCCGGCCGTGGAGACTAGAAGCGATGGCATAGCAGCGGTTACCAAAGTCAACACAGATCTACTTCCAGAAGAGGTCGATTTCAATTGGGATTTAGTGGATTTTCTCTCTTCTTCGCAAGAATTTGTTTCGGTACCAGCACCTTCGCCACCTTCTCCTTCTTTACCACACGTCAAGGATTTAGAACAGAGACAGAAAGAAGAATTGGAGAAATTTTTACAACAGCAGAAAAAAGCAGAACAAGCTTTTCTCCTTCAACAGCAACAGAGAGAAGAAGAGGCAAGAAGGAAACGACAGGAAGAAGAAGAAGCACAGAAGAAACAAGGTTTAGGAGAGAAGGTGAACAGTGAAAGTCAAACGGTAACGGTACTCTTGGACATTTTGGCAGAGTTAAGAAGTCGGAAACAAATGTATCAGACTTCTTTATTACGACCCACGAGAAAAAGACCTTCCCGAGCCAAACAGCCCAACCCTGTTAGTACGCCTGAGATACCAGCCCTAGTGATTTCTACCAAATCATCGAAACGAGCAGGTCCAGAAGTTGGCCTTGGCCGTGGCAAAGGCTTAAGGCAGTTAAAGCTGATTGCTTCTCGTTCCTGAGTTTGCTTTTTTTTTAAAAAAAAAAAACAAAAAAAACCCACCCAACGCTCCTTTTTAGGGCCATCAATTTCCTTTCGAAAAGAGATAGTATTCATTTTGCCTCAATCAATTAAAACTCAAAACCCCTTTTTTTAGCCCTATGATGTACGTGTGTGAGTGCGTGAGTGTAGGTCCTTATTCTAAAAAATCAAAACCAGGAGACGCTGACGTTTTTTCTGTATGATCTATTCTCGTACAAATTTTACAATCCATTTCACAACACAACACAACACTTTAAAAATGTTCATAGACTTCTTCTGTGTCTTTTTTTCTTTCACTCTCTGTTTTCTGATTTTCTTCACTTTCACAGGTTTTTCCTCCTCTTCTTCCTCACTTTGTTCTCGTCTTCTTTTCTTCTCTTTCTGAATGTGTCGGGGTTCTTCCTTTGCCGAGGGAACCACTTCTTCTTCCTCCTTCTGCGCCTGTTGTTTCTTACGGCAACCTGAAGACCAATGTCCTCTCTCTTGGCAATGATAACAGGTATCTTGACTTTTTTTCTTCTTTGACACTAGTATTGTCTTTTTGACGGTCTGGACATTCTGTAGCCCAATGCCCTTTCTTCTGACAGATATAGCAAGTATCTTGATTTCTATTTCGAAAGGAGGGGAGTAGTCCGTCGGCTTGTCTGAAGAAAACTTTCGTATGACACCTCGCAAAGATCTGATCAGAATTTCGATCTGTGTTGGGTCTTCCATCGTGCTGGTTGGTTTGAGAGTGAAATGCATACTGGTAGGGAAGGCACTAGCCCTTTATATATACACTGACCCTGACATGAATCTAAAGGTGTCCATGGCGTTTCAAATGTAGTCATTTGACTAATTTACAGTCAAGATGAAACGATCGCATCATTTCATGAAGAAAGGAGAAGAAAGTAAGAGGCAGAAACGTGACTTATCGAGTAGCACAGTAACTGAATTGTTGGCTCAGATTAATGCCAGCGATTTTGAAGATGAGTGAACCAGAATCAAGACCCAGAGAGTTTACACCAAACCAAAGTCCGCCATCACCACCAGTAAACCCGAAAAGTACTACCACATTCGAGAAACGGACAAACGCTCCTCTAGAAAATTTAGAACCACAGCCTACACGTACACGGTGAAGTTTAAAGATTTCAAGTCCGACGTACCGATGGAGAAAACAGAGGGGTTCATCACTGATGTGTGGGATTCGTTGTTAACCACAATAAAACAGCAATGTGAAGCCAAAGAAGACGACCGCTTGAGACTTTCCATTCATCACGACCGTTTGAAGTCACCCGTTTGGATCGAGTTTAGCAGCCCGGCTAAACTGACACCTTCCAAAGTCATCGACAAGATTCAGCACGTGCAACAATCCAACGACAAGTTTCACATTACCGATGGAAAAGCGACACTGTTTATGACCCACGTATTTCTTCCCCAAGGGACCGGACGCAAAAAGTCGTTATTGGTGGACAACCTTCGCAACACCAAAAAGAGCCTCGTTCGAATTAACAACCCTCAAGACCAGATGTATTTAGCCCGTGCCATCGTGGTGGGGCGAACGTATGCCAACAAGAACGAGAGGGCAGAATGGAAAAGAGACTGGAAAACTATTCAACGATCGAACCGAGCCAAACAACGAAGAGAAGCAGAACTCCTGTTACAGCAAGCGTGGATATCCAAAGACACACCCTGTCGCATTCTGAAATGCAAAAGTTGCAAAACGTTTTAACTCCACGCTACACCTTGAAAGTGCATCACCAAGAAGTGCGTGGACCTCTGTTGTTTTGAGGCAAAAATTTTAAAGACGGAAAATACATTCACGTCTATCATCACGATGAACATTTTGATACCATTACCAGTATCACCGGATTCCTGTCATACAGTCATTACTGTGAGAAATGCGACTATGGCTATAACAATCGAGAGCAACACAAACATTGCGGCTCGAAATGTGAGGGATGTTTAGCCTCTAAACCATGTCTGGACGAAAGACAAGAACGAGTGCTTTGCCCACTTTTGTCAGTCCGACCTGTTACCAACAACATCTGAAAACGCAAGGTTCACAGCATAAATGTGCTTGTCAACTCCTGAGATTGTGCCCAACTTGTGGACAAGGCATACGTGCCAACAGTGCCAAGACGCACGTATGTTCAGAAAAGAAACGATGTCACATTTGTCACAAAATCGTGGACATGGAACACGAATGCTACATTCAAAAATACCATTCCAAACATGAAGAGGAAGAAGACCAGAAGAAAGGCAAGTTCATCTTTTTCGATTTCAAATGCATGCAAGCGACCGGCATTCACATTCCTAATTTCTGCATGGCTCATCGAGCGTGCGAGAAGTGCATCCAAGAGTCTAACTTTCGTCATTGCACTCACTGCAGCAAGATTCCAGGAGGACGTGAAAAAATCTTTCGAGGACCAAACACGTTGGCCGATTTCGCCCAATGGATCTTAGACCCCATCGACGAGACGTGGAGTCAAGAGGACATCGAACATTACGGAGATTGTCATCGCTATGCCACGGTGATGACTCACAGTTTCTCGGGATACGATGGTCAGTTTCTGTTGAGATACTATACGGAACAAACTACTGAACGTCCTAAAGTAACTTTGAACGGAGCCAAAATCATTTCCATGCAAGTGGGACAAGTGCAGTTTAAAGATTCGATGAGTTACTTGGCCATGCCATTGAGCCGAATGCCTAAAACGTTTGGAATGACAAAAATGGACAAAGGCTATTTCCTGCACTTTTTCAATACCGAAGCCAATCAACACGCCGTTCTACCCCATTTGCCTGAGGCTCACTACTACGACCCCGACAACATGCGCACCGAACAACGAGAAGTTTTATACGCTTGGTACCAGATTCACACCTCGGACCCCTTCGACTTTCAGGAAATATTAAAGTATTGTCGTTCCGACGTGGACAATTTACGGCATTTCTTTGGAAAATTTCGAGAATTATTCATGGAGCACGGAGGGATTGACCCTTTGAAAGAAGCCTGCACCATTGCCAAAGCGTGTTCCTTAGTGTACCGCCAACGATTCATGCCTGAAAACACCCTGGCTGTCGTAAGTTCTCAAACGAAGAACTTTGTCAAACGTCCATTCTCGGTCAAAGCCCAACGCTGGTTACATTACTTGTGCGACAAGGAAGACAAATGGATCCAACACGCTCGTAACGGAGGAGGTGAAAAGACCATTGGAATGTATTCGGTGGATGGCTGAGACTTAGAAAACCCCAAGATCGTGTACGAGTTTAACGGGTGTTTATTTCACCGATGTCCCATCTGTTCCCTTCAACGTGACACTAAAAATCAGCTTTTACAACGGACTATGGAAGACCTGTACCAGGCCACTGGTCAGTGACGCTTGAAGTTAGAACAGCAAGGATACCAAGTAGTGGAAATCTGGCAACACGAGTACGATCACTGATTGAAAACCGATCCCGAGTTTAAGCGCATCGTAGAAAGTCACAAGCTGGTGGACTCCCTGAACCAGCGGAACAGTTTGCACGGAGGACGGACGAATGCCACCTGTTTGCTGTACCAAGCCGACGAGGAGAAAGGAGAAGAAATCAAAAACTTGGACGTGTGTTCGCTGTATCCTTACGTGTGCAAATATTGTTACTTTTCCGCAGGGCATCCGCAATTGCTGACGGAACAAGTCGACCTGGACAAGATTCGAAAATACGAAGGGTTGATCAAATGCAAAGTCTTGCCTCCCACGAACTTGTACCAATCCTTTTTACCACATCATTGCCAAGGAAAACTGATGTTTCCCTTTTGTCGTACTTGTGCCGAAACGTGTAACCAAGACCGAACTTTTCATCACACTCAGGAAGAACGTGCCTTGACACGAACGTGGGTCAGCGTGGAGTTGTTCAAAGCTCTGGACCTGGGATACCAGCTGTTAGAAGTGTACGAAATGTACCGCTTTCCCAAGACAGAAAAATACCATAAAGGTGACGAGACTTAGAAAGGCATTTTCGGAGACTACGTGAATGCCTTTTTGAAACTGAAACAAGAAGCCAGTGGCTATCCTTCCTGGTGCCAGACTCCTGAAGGCCAAAAGAAATTCAAAGAGAAATACTGGGAGCAGGAAGGCATCACTTTAGACCACATCCAGAAAAACGAATGAAGGCGATCGTTTGCCAAAGTAATGTTGAATTGTTTGTGGGGCAAAATGGCACTACGACCGTGTTTACCCAAGACGGAGTATTTGACAGAACCATCCCGCTATACTCCCAGACGATTCACGACAAAACCAAATACATGAAACACGTGGACGTCGTTTGTGAGGACTTGATCTTAGTCAATTACGAAGAAGAACTGGACTTTGTAAAAGCCGACGAATTTGGAAATATCATCATTGAGGCTTACGTGACAGCCCATGCTCACTTAAAACTGTACGAAGCTTTAGAACTGTTAGGAGATCGTGTACTGTACTTTGACACGGACAGTTGCATCTACATCGATCGAATGGGTCACTGTCACCCTGTCATCGAAGGAGACCGTTTAGGAGCCTGGACAGATGAGCACCCCAACGACAAGATTCTACGTTTTGCTTGTGGCGGTCCTAAACATTACGGCTACGAATACCGAGACCCACAAGGAGAAGTGCAAATCCGAGTGTAAAGTGAAAGGATTGACTTTCAGTAATCGCACCCGTCAAGTGGTGAACGTTGGCGTATTGAAAGAAGCCTTGCAGTCTGGACAAGATGGAAACTTTGAAGTGACCACCTAAGAACCGCACAAGATTGTACGTTTACCCACACACGAAATCGTCAGTCGGCCCTTGGAAAAAGTCTATCAAATTGTGTACCAGGAGCGAGTACGGCTTCCCAATCACTTCACTTTACTGTACGGACACGTCGATATTGGCCAACATATAAAAAGCGACAATGTCCAAGACCAGTAGTTCATTGTAACTATCAAGACCAAGCGAGAAAGATGAATCCTTTCAGAGAAGCACAAATGAAGTTCAGACAGGCACAATTCAGGTTTGGTGATTCTCAAGTGGCGTGCAATGCTGTACCTTACGATGGTAGGGATGCCGTACGCTGTGACCTCATTGATTCAGTGCCACATCATGGGAACATTGCTACGACTACACCTACCATGGAAAGTGATGCTAAGCGTGTCAAACCTGACGGATGCGAAAGCGATGCCACTCGTCATCGTACACCTTTTCACTTTACTTGTTTCCATGGTAGATGTCATCATTATGAAACCATCCGGATACCACCCTACTGATGTCATCCAAAACTGAGCACACTCCTGTGGATTTCACCGTACCCTCATCAAAATGAACCTGTGAAAGACGAATATTCGTTCCCTGTGCGATGGCCTGAATACTGCGACTTTGAAAGTCGATCCCAAACTTTCCGAGGAAAATGGCCAAAATATCTGGGAGGACCTACCCTCGAAGAATTAGCCAGAGCCGGATTTGTCTACTTGGGCGAAGGGAATAAAGTCAAGTGCTTCAGTTGCGGTGTGTCACTTTACGAGTGGAAAAAGAAAGATTGCGCTTACCTGGAACATGCTCGATGGTCTCCGGATTGTCACTACCTACCTTTAGTGGGACCTCGTCATTGATGTGGCATACCATGTCGTTTAAGAAACCAGCTTGGCAAGGAGTCAAACGTTGGACAACACCTGGAGAAGTATTTAAAGCCCATTTAAAAAATAATATTCAAAGATTACCAAACGAATTGCAAGAGAAGATCTACAATGAAATTTGGCAATGACTTGTCAGAGCAAAATCTTCATTGGTGACTGAGGAACTTTTATGTCGAGAAATTCACAAGAGGAAATTGACAAAAGTCAACAAACAATTCAGATTTCTCTGGATCAAGTGTGCGTTCTTCCCAATATTCCGCTTTAGACCATTTACATTAGAAGATTTTAATGACATTCTTGACCGTTTCCTGGAATGGCAGTGGTCAGAAATTACTCACTACGTCCGTTGCTTTCGCTCTAGGAGAAGTGTTTGGCTGATATGGTCATGGATACTTTACAAGAGAACATTCATGGTTTGCCGGTGGAGTTGAGAGAACGCATTTACCGTGAGTTAGTCAAAATACAAGTGAAACACAAAGAACAATTGCCTCCGTTACATCACCGATGTTTAAACCGCTGGTACCTTAATGCTATAAAAGGATTGATTCTGATGAAAGCGTTCCAGTGGTCAGACATTGTTCGACTACCCCTGTGCGAGAAGGACTGGTTTGTTACTGATTCTTTTTACTACAAGGTAGACATACTGCAAGAATTCCAGAAGAAGAGTTAGAGGGTTACCAAAATCTTGTACAAAATGTAAACTTAGTTCAAGCGGACACGTCTGAACGGTATGTGATGTGCAAGTTAGTGACTAAACAATTTAGATTCGCCACTGGAGTACAATCATTTCTGTGCAGAAAGTACACTTATTGCCTCCGACAAAATGAGGGTGTAAAAACGTGTTACCATTCCTCGACCTTTATCAATCGTGATACAACCGATTCCGTGGAAGGAAATCAATGAAAGTATTCAAACAGTGGAGGATTACCAACATTTATTACGAGAACTGTGTCCATTGAATTGGGGTCGACGTGTGGTGTGTGTCTTAGTGACTAGCTTTCTGGGATTTCGTTTACCAGCCGATTCCTTGTGGACCTTTTACGAACAGTACATACCACTCAAAAAAGCATGAAAGCGGTGCCTTTAAATGTACATGAGAGAGTCATTGCGTTAAAAGCTTTGCGCTTTCATCTCGATACTTCTCGACCTCTACAGGAAAGAAAGATTCGTCAACTTTTAGGTACTGAAGATATGTACGATGATGTGTGTGTAGCTTGTGACTTACACCCTCACTGGAAAGATGTACGCGACTGGAAAAGTTGGGGTTTCGAGGCCTCGACAAAAGAAGTGGCATACTATCCCCAAGATTTGTCATCCTAAAAATTTTAACGTTCAGTGAAAAAAAGTAACTCTTAAACCTGTGTTAGTGACAGTGCCAGAAGAAGAAGAAAAAGAACCACTCTCTTCAGGACAGGACAGGACCGTCATCGACATCCCCGAAAGACCATTCCGGGAGGACCCCTGTGTGACTGTGCCCTGTGTAGAGACTCTAAGAACATTACACACTGGCCCTACGATACCACATCTTGATCACCAAACATGTTGTACGAAGACTTGTTTATATTCCACTATGATTGTTTTCATGTGTCTTTTCTTCATGTACTTAACCATTTGACCTTTATGTATTTTTGTCTTCCGTGTTGTTCATTTTTAAATATGGCAATAAACGTGTCCTGAAAAAAGTAATATAAACTCTTGTCTTCTCAGTCCTCGTGTCAAAAGTGACATTCCATACACTACTACGGCTACCTCTACTGTCTCTGCTCCGTCTTCCTCCACTTTCAAAGTCATCGACGAACACTTAGATCGTGCTAGTTTAGAGGTCTTGTATCTTCGCCATCCCTTTAACATGCTCATTGCCGGACCTAGCGGTTCAGGCAAAACCGAATTTGTCAAATGTATGATCGAACATAAACATCATTTGATCGATCGTCCACCTCAACGAATCGTGTGGTGTTACAAAGAGTGGCAATCGACGTACAGCCTCCTGCGAGGAAGTCAAGGCGATTCCATCGTGTTTGTGGAAGACATTCCGGGCAAAAACGACGGAATCATGTCTGACCCTAGTCAAACCCATCTGGTCATCTTCGACGACATGTTAGGAGAAGACGAAGAAGAAATTAAACTCTCTTTTACGCGCAAAGGGCATCATCGTACTGCCAGTGTCATTTACATCACCCAAAATTTGTTTCAACAAAGTAAAGCCCATCGCACCATTAGTCTCAATGCTCATTACGTGGTCTTGTTTAAAAGCCCTAGAGATGAATCACAAGTGCAAGTCTTAGCCAAACAGTTAAGAACACCTTGGCTGACTCATGCGGACCACGATGCCACACAAACCCCTCACGCCTATTTACTCGTGGATTTAAAATCCGTCCACCCCCGATTATTTGCGATTTTGTACCCATCTGTTTCACCACTGGTGCCAAGACGGAGGGACTGTCGTGTACACGTCCTCGTCGACTTAACAAAAGCAATCTATAAAAACCTCGGACACTTTTGGTCTGTCTCACACATCGTCAACATGACGTCCCTTCAGTCTCATCTTCCCGTCAAATTGATTCGTGCTCGTGTCTTAGAAGGCAGTCTCAAAGAAGTCTTACGATGGTTAACGGTGACAGCACGTCACTTACTGCAAGGCATCATTCACATTCCACATCAAATTAAACGCTTTTTTTGAGAGAAACAAAGTAGCTTTGACGCAACTGGCCGATCTTCGCGTCGACACTCAAACCAAAAGCAAATCATTTTGAAACCTGGAGGTAGCGGTTCTCTAGGAGGTGTCATCATTCGCTCCCTCTTAAAATGGGATCCCAATGCTCCCAAAGTTCTCCCCAAGAAGAAAAGTCACTCCCCGACGTACCGAGAAGAAAAAGAGCAACGGTGTCAAGACCAGGTCACAACCACTGAAAAAGAAAACGAAACGCCCACAGAAAACAGTTTCTACCCGCAAGAGAGGCACTGCCGCCAGGAACAACCTTACACTCGCAAACCACGACCTACCGCAACGGTGACCACGTCTCCAGTAGCCTCATCATCTTCCACTTCTCCGTTGCTGGTGATGCCAGCAAAACTCAATTTGACACGTGTTTTTCCTAATTTGATGCGAAATTGGAAACCCGCGTCTCCAAAAACTTCTCCTCCAACGGTGACACCCTCTTCCTCTTTAGCGGCAATGGCCGCTGTTCACAGAGTACCTGCCCCCAAAATCAAAGTCCAAGAGAGATTGGGCGTGTTACAGAGTTTACTGGATTTGTCCAAGCAAGAACTGTCCCGATTTAGTCCGTTGCGAACTCCCCAACGTCGAGTGATGCCTGTCATCATGTTGATACGACGTAAAGACAATCAGTGGCTACTCATTGCAGTATAAAAAAGACCTGAGGTAAACGATGGGTTAAGTGCTTTTGTGCTCCTGAACGTCCAAAGATGTCCCCTCAAAGACGTGCACACCGTCAACATCGTCGTTCTTCTGTCCAAAAAGGAAAAGAAAAAGAATAGGACAGCCACGTCATCCGACAAAAAAAAAACGGGGCTAGCCAAACATCGACGTCTGTCCCTGAAATAACACACTCGTCCAAAGAGAAGCCACCAAAGGGGAGGATTTTTCTTATTAATGGATAAGTTAGTAGATAATTTCGCCAAAAAGTTAGAGGACAAGCTGCAAAAAAAATAAGATAAAAGGACGCATGTCAAGCCATGGACCTCAGTGTATTTTGTGCCCCAAAGATGTTCCCTCATCGTTGTTCTCCTGTTCAGAAAGGAAAAGGAAAAAGAAAAAGACAGTCACGTCATCCGAAAAAAAAAACGCTTAGCCAAACATCAACGTCTGTCCCTGAAAAGATACACTCGTCCAAAGAAAAGGAGAAGCCACCAAAGAGGAGTATTCTTTGGCGATTTTGGAAAACAAATTATCACCTTTATGACGAAGCGATAGTCAAATTAAAGGATTAAAGGCCGTGTGCCAAGTCATCGACGTTAGTGTATTTTTGGTGTGTATCCCGGAACCAACCAACAAACAAAGATGTCACCCCCCAAAAGACATCCTTCTTCTACCCCCAAAGGAAAGAAAAGGAAAGGACTGCCATCTCGTTTAGTCAAACATTAGGACATGTTGTCCGTCCTGTCCAAAGCTTTTCCACCCATGCGGAAAAAAAAAACTCATTCAAACCGCCTCCAAAGACGTCATCGATACTGTGAGCGAATGTTGTCTGAATGTCTTGAAAGGAACGATACCTTTTGTCTAAACACCAGAAAAAATGCTTAGCCAAACATCGACACGTTCTTCGCCAAATGGTCCAAAAGAAAATACCCATTCGTCAAAAGAAAGAAAGGACAAAGAAAACAAAAAGAAGAAAGAGGAGTTTGACAGACGTAACAACAATTGGATAAAGGTGCAGGAAAAATTTAGAGCAATGGGACATCCTGAGTGGATTCAAGAGGATGAAAAGAAGAAGAAGAAAGGAATCATTGGAAAAGTGAGGAACTGGTGGAAGAAGTGGAGAAAATAGAAGAAGAAGAACCAAAGGCCCTTTTCAGGGCCAATTCATATGCCTCGAAAAGATTTATTCTTTCTTGCCTACATGTTATGTATGTGTTATATATGTCTATGTCTCTCTTGTGGTTGTCTCTATCTAGGGTAGCCGCGCGTATTCAGGTCAGCCACTAGCAACATTGTTTCCAGCACTGTGACGTCACCCTACCTGTTCCTTTCCTATTGTCGCTATACAAACCCAATATTTTTTGTCGCTATAGTGCCCCAGGGTTTTGATTTTGTCGCTATAAATCTTGTCTCTAAAGTGCCGGGAGGGGGGGGGGGTCTGTAATGTATTTTCCCATTGTCGCTAAAGTTCCCCCACTCACTACTGACGGACCTTACGTGACTGCTAATTTTAAATTAAACTTATGAAACGAGTTTAATAATTTCGGTCATTTCCGAGCCTCGACAAGAAATGAGTCGAATGATGTCTATCGTTTGCTATCATTGGCGAGTGAAGAATCTGGGATTGTCCTTTTATTTTATTTTGTTCAATGGTATACGCCTGACATTGGCAGGTCAATATCATAGGCCGATAACTAGATGAAATGTGATATTTTTCAATTGGTTCATTAATTGCCCCAATTGCACAAAAGACTGAATATGCATTTTCGACTAAAAACCAACAGCTGAATTAAAATAAGCAAGATGCGAACGACTTTATAAAAAAATAAAGAAAGAAATGGCAAAACGAAAGAATGGAAAGAGAATCGCATCTTATTTTTCAAAGACAAAATATCGTTCATAGCAACAACCAGAACATGTCATAGAATCGGCATTAACCGCCATTTAACACAGAATAATTAGTCCATAAAGTGCCCATTCTTAAATGTGTATTATGCGTTATATAAAATGTATACATTTTACACGATTTCCAATGTTTGACATTTTTCCCCTCGTATTGCTGACAATATGTGTAGAATCACAGGCAACTAGATAAATGTGATTATGATTGTTAAGGTATGGCTGGATCTTTTTCAATGTATTTAGTATGCAAAGTTGCATCATATGTCATGAATATATACATTGTACAAAAACACTGCTACGTTGCAGTGTAGAGAAATCGATAGCATGCATAATAATGGATCAGTTGTCAAATGTAGAAATTTACATATCAGTTGAAAGTTCCATAAGTCTTTCATTGCTATTTTTAAAATAATCATCAGACAGTACACTTCGTCGTGTACGAGCTACAGACCGCAAAATTGTATTGCTCTACAAAATCAAACCAGTACATCCTGAAAGTCGGAGACACGGTAAAACTCGGCAGTTAGGACATATAAGCAAATCCCATCATGTTTCTATCCCATCATGTTTCTATATATCTACAATTCAATTCACAAATTTTAAAGGGCAATAATTTATTGAAGTACTTATTGTATATAGGTGTTTTATAACTTGCTGTGTTATGATAACAAGACACATCTACAAGAAACAAAAAGCTATATAACCTATGGTATTCACATATGACATATGTAGGTGAGAAACATTTAACTCAAAGAGTACACGTCATATCTATGAGAGCATAATATCAAATAACAAATTTGGAGACCCGATCAATTACAGAGGTCCTGAACAGTGAAATTACACATTGAATCTTTTGATACATTCCACTATTCATTTATAACTTCAAACTACATAAGGACGAGAAATACATTTCTTTCATCAGGTTTTTTTTTATAGTAGATAGACTAATGAGGGATAGTAAAGAAGAACAAATTGAAAAGAATGACAAATGTACAGAATGCATTTAAACATTTTTAAAAACGTGAAGCCTAGCAATTGCAAAATATACATCTACCAACATAAATACACGGATAGTTTCGATACATTCTATGAAACAGCTGTTCCACCCAAAGAAAAACTTTACTCTCTCAGTGACCTCCAGACTACTACACGAAGAAAAACACACTAATGCTAACTGACACTTTCGGACAGCTTTGAAATTACTGTAAAATTTGACCCAACGCACTAGTACAGCACGCCTAGTTTAGTCTATGACGGCAGATTAAAGAATATAAGGTGTATAATTTAAGCCTTTGACACACAATGGCATATTTTTGATAACTGAGAGGGGGATTATAGGTGATGTAAGCCACGACAAATAACGAATATCACATTGATGATAATGGCAAGATAAAATATGATGGTCACTTGGAAAGCTCAAGGTCATGATAATATATTATATATCCAGATCAAACAACGTACATGTCTGGTGAATGACCCAAAATGTGCCTATAAACGCTTCAGATGCGGAAACGATAAACAAATTAGATGGTTAAAGTGTTATGTGTATCTTTATAGTGTGCTTAACTTTAATCCACGACTGTAGGTTGTATTTTAAGCTAATGGTCATTTAGAAACAATCTATTTCGATAGCTAACTTTTGTCCATGAATGTGGGTTTACTTAAAGAAAATGTTGGTAAACATGTTTACATGACCTCTTGACCTTAAAAGGTTATAGAAATGAACTAGTTTACGAATTTGATGGGGAAATGACCCACATCCTCCTGGACATATTGAGTCTTACGGTTTTATATAAATTTCAAGTTGTAAATAAAGTCTTTATTGCTATTTTAATATCGATCTTTGAAACACTTTTAATTGTGTTCAGATATAATCTGAGAAGTTTTATTTATTTAAATCATTTATCTGATTTACTAAAGTGCTCATTCACTGGATTAACACTGTTTGGTGGTCATTGTGAATTCATTCAGAAACATTCTGAATTGTATCATCGTGAAGCATCAAGACTGTTGGTACATCAAATTAGTCAAGGCTATTGGTACATCATCACATTCTAGATTGGAATTAATTAGGAACACCCTTGTCTTATTTGAACGGTAATTTTAGCAGCTGATATACACATATATCGGTGGATGTCTTAGAAAAAAGCTTTCAAAGAGTTCTGAAAGATTTATTAAATAAATCAGCATTTGATGAGCAAATGAACAATCTGGGCAGGTTGGCAGCAATTTCAGTATGTGTGTTTTACACGTGTAGTAATTGTAATAGATATACAGTGTTCGGAAATCTATCACTTCGAGGTCAAAGAGATCATTGAAACATTGAAACAAAAGCAGATGTAAAATATGGCATCAGGACATCTCCTCCCCCCC
>JAECUM010034837.1:0-26797 GCA_016617855.1 Megalonaias nervosa
GCATTGGTACAATTCACATTCTACGTGACTGGATGTATATAAGGGTCGACAATCATCTGGTTTTGACCGTCCTCTCTTCCATGATCATTATCAATTACCTCCCTTGGAGCATAAGTCGTTTTACTTTCAGCATGTATTGTCTGCCTTATTTCCATATTATTGTCTTGCATATCTTCATCATAAATGGTGTGATACGCATTATTAATAGCCTACAAAAGAGGCTTCGGTAAGGATTTTGGCGGGCGTCGTGGCGCTTGCTTGGTGGCACCATTAGTTTTGAATTGTCTTGGAAAGGCCTGTGGAACATGGCTTAGGTTAACTCCATTGTTTTGCGTGTTGTATACAGCCACTCCATACTGCAGAGTCGTAATAGTAATTCCTGGCTGTGAGATCGCGTTGCTGGTACTGCCACGAATACGCAAGAAAGTATTCTTGTTACCATTTCTAAGATCTCGTTGTGTAGTCATAACTATACTCCTTGAGGGCTCCGATCCATCACTGACACTTTGTTTATAGTTACCTGGAAACGGTCCTACAATAAACATAACCAGTGAGGTTGTGTGCATAGCTAAGTTTTAAATTGCGCTTACATTGCGATTGAGTACTCGTGCACGAGTCCTTTGCTCTGACCTTGGTCTGCCCTGTAATGGGGCAGAGCGCATGGCGAGTCGGTTATTGCGCTAATGCGTAAGAGCTAGATGATAGGTTCCATTGTAAGTTGTATGGGTTCGATTCCTGTTTGAAACAAATTAAAGCTCTCCAACCTGTTTGATTATGTAGGTATCACACTATATATAACAAAATCTTATAAATATTTATCCAGCATGTAATATGGGATCCAGGAAAAAGGGCCTTCTTGCCTGTTTTGGTTATATATGTGTCAATTTCTAATCATATTATCATGTATATACCTTGCATTTTAAAAAGTGAATCTGTGCATAATACTGAGTGCTAAATTTCGCTATTCAAGCCAGAACGTTCTCGTGCACCTCGAAGGCTATATGTTCAAACCGTGATTCATCTTTTCAAGGGATGAGGTAATGGCCGAGTGGTTCTGAGCTATCGTACACGAATTCAAGGCAGACACACATATACACACAACTGTAAGCTCTTTATTATTATTCATAACATATGAGTAATAGGAAACGTATTCATTGATAGGACATTCAATGACCTCACGACAGAAGGTGTAGAATGGTTTAATTTGACATGTTTCAAAATCCCGATTGTTATCTATGATCAGTATCTGTGTAACTAATTACTTAACGTCCAAAATAATTTAGGTAGTGAGGCATTTCTTATAATACATACATACACACAGACAGACAGACAGATATATAGATAGATAGACGGACAGATTGACATACACGCATACACATTTTCACTTTTCAATGAACAGTCTCAGATTTATCGGATTCATGGTTACCTTGTTTAATTTCTGCTGTAGTTGTATTCCTCGTACGAATTATGATGACAATAGCAATCACTAAGGATAGAATCAGTGTGCTCATGGCAACTCCTAGACCTATTACGGCTGCGTCGTTTGAACTGGAAATAATGAGGAACTTGTGGAAAACAAAAGATATCGTTAGGTCTTACCTCTTTACCTAAATAAATACGTGTTGGTTAAAGGTAACATTTAGACAGACAGATAGATAGATAGATAGATAGATAGATGGACAGATAGATATACATACACGGATACACATTTTCAATTTTCAATGAGCAGTCTCAGGTTTAATCGGATTCATGGTTACCTTGTTTAATTTCTCCTGCTGGTGTATTCTTCCTACGAATTATGATTATATCAATCACTAAAGCTAGAGTCAGTATGCTGACAGCAACTCCTAGATCTATTACGGCTCCGTCGTTTGAACCAGAAACAATGAGGAACTTGTGGAAAACAAAATATATTTTTAGGTCTTTTCTCTTAACCTAAATAAATACATGTAGGTTAAGGGTAACATTCAAGATCTACGATTGCTTCAGAGAAATTAACCTTATGCGTACGTTCTGTCAATTCCGCCTTTTCAAATGTTTCAGTACAACCCTGAAAAACATGCCATACAACTTTAAAACAAATGTATTTCTTAAAATCCTTAAACACACACACACACACACACACACACACACACACACATACACACACACACACATATATATATATATATATATATATATATATATATATATATATATATATATATATATATATATATATATATATATATATATATATATATATATATATATATATTCGTATTAAAATGCCCGTCATAGCGATCCTACTTGTTGATGGCGTCAACTAAATGTTACAGTTTTTGTGTAAGTGAGTCTTAAACCTTTTGATAAAGCCAGTATTTTAGAAAAGGTAAGACATATTCGTCAGGTGGTTTATCTACTACTTCGTCTATAAGGGGCCCCAAGTGGCTAAGTTGTCTAAAGCGCTCTCCGGTACGGATCACTGCCATCTCACCTCTGTCTGCGTGGGTTCGAGTCTAAGATTCGTCGAATGTGGATATGTGAGAAAACTTGCCAGTAGCTTCTCGTGGGTCGGTGGTTCTTTCCGCGGATCTCCCGGTTTTTTCCTCCACCATTAATACTGGCCGCCATGTATAGCCTATCGTGCGCTACAAAATGGCGTTAAGCCCCACAACAACAACAAGAACAACAACTTCGTCTATATTTATGCTATTATTTGTTTTATATTTTTTAAATTTAAATTAAATCAGATAAATCAATACAAAGTGAATTCATCCAACAAAATGTATACCCTTTTCACCGTGTTCGCTAGAGGGCTACTAGGTTGGAAAGAGCATTTTTTGCTAAAGAACAAAAAGCCTTTGCATATATTAATTAGAGGTATAATTGACAGTTCCACTGAATGTTTATTTGATATCTGACGTAAGTTTGACCGGAAAAAGGTGAAGGTACTAGATCGATATTAAGCAGGAATTAATGGTTAACATTACATAAAGATATGCACCAAACTCAGAGAACTATCTGATAAAGATTTACCTTAATTGGTTATGGACAAAAATCGGTGTATCAAAATAAAGCTTAATTAAGATGCCATATATTTTAGACGCTGTTGAATCAATGCTAAATACTGCCAGAACGATTTGAACAGGCCGCAAAATCCAATTTAGATGGAGACACTGAGCATGAATTTTATATATGTGAATGTGTATGATATATTTGAAGGGGAAGACTGAAGAGTTGTTCCAGAGAATAACGAAATATTTTGTATTAAATTAGTTACATTAATAGAGAGACAAACAGACAAACACACAATTTGACATACCAATTATATTTCAATATTGCTAATATAATAACTATAAAGACTGAGGATACCAGAAAGCTTGTTATCAACAAAATATAAAAATAATGATAATGATGATAAGTAATAAATACTTGCATTTTTGCAATATACCAGAAAAATCTCCAGAACATTAAAGATTATGTTGCAGTGTGGATCATTGATATGTTCAATACATTATAGTACTGGACGCTGGAAGCATCAAGAAGAGCCTCAAACACAAATTTGTATTAATGCCATGCACCCTGTACGAGAGACACAATCAACTATATAACACAAGACTTCTTTTGTGTTTAATGTTAGTCACACAAGTGATATAACCCAGTAGTTTGCAAAGCGAGTGTTGTATTCAGTTATTTTACAACACCTTGGGCAATATTGCACTCACAACTGTGCGGAGAATTAAGACAGAAACAGATGCTATATCTGACGCGTAAAAACATACCTGATTGAAAATACCCTGAGTATTTAACAGGCTATACAAATCTGAGACAAAAATACAACAAACTGAAAGAGAAAGTCTTTTCAATAATTTGATGAGCAGCAGTCTATTTCGTAAACGGTTTTGAAATCTCAGGCAGAGAACAACAGTTAAAATATGTATATGTGAAAACAAACTTTTAAATTGCCCGGAAGAACTATCAGTTCGGCACAGACAACTAATACAGCTCCCATGGATTATATCATTAACATCTGACCCAATTACTGTACTCTGGGTGTTTCTTTTGTTTTGGTAAAACCTGCAATACACATGAGTCTTATGAATAATGCATCCAAGAGAACACTGTCAACACTATGATAATATTATCCTGAGCGCCTGGTGTTTGACAAAATTGTTTTGGAACTGCTTGATAGATAGTGAGATTTTATGGCTTATATCGAGCATTACATATGCCTACTAATGCCTACAATTTATCAATATTCAGACATTTTGTGACAAATTATGTTAATTTTTACCCGTAATTAGTTTCAACCAATCAGTGACCTTCATGTTTTCTTTATGGGTTTTGATATATCACTACGCGTAGACTGGTTCTGAAGCTTATAAAACAAATAGTTGCCTGTGACCTAAAATCAAATTTTAATGTCAAAATAAGTATCCATAGAGCAGCACTCTTCCTTGAAACCTTCTGCAAAGCACAGTTGTCTCGCAATTACTGTTTATGAAAATATCGAGGAATATTCTTCAATCAGAGAGCTTTCTGTAATGCTAAATTGATGACATTTCAGCACAAACATCATCGTTTCCCTTTCAATCTTCCCTCTGTATCCTCCAAGAAGTAGTTTGCATCCTATGTGGACCTGTAGTACATGTCTGAAACTAACTGAATTTCAACGCCCACTGCAACGCGACTCTAACAGGGGTGGGGTGGGGGGGTAAGTAGTCCGAAATTATTTAAGGCACAATAAGATACGGGCATTATTTCTTGATACAGACATTGGTGGGTGGCGGTTTGTCACATTTATCGAAACTTTTAAATTCAATAGAATGTAGTTATTTGTCATTATTTATGTTGCATAAAGATTCAGACTTTCGATTTTTTTTACTGCTTCTGCAATGCGCTTGAACTTGCATTTTTTCCTTTTATTTTTAGTCATTATTATTAATTTTCTGTTTTTTGGTGGTGATGTACGCTAAATTTTTTTGCATTGGTGTAGTCTCCCAGAAGATGAGACTATGCGTATTTACTAATCAGGGCATATATAATTCCTAATTTGAATTGTCATTTTGATTCGCATGCGTATAAGGTCTCTATTTGCGTACATGGCGTTTGTTTCATTCATTGCTATATATTTCATCAATATTAAAGTTTGTATTTAATAGTGTAGAATAATGTAGCTCTTACAGTTATACAGTACATATAGCAATTTATCATATAATAATGCGAATATTACTGAATAGACGTGTATGCGAATTCAGTATAATGGTAAAAATTGTTTACCTATTATACAAGTAGACTCTTAAACACAAGAAGAGGACATATTATTAATTGTATAATCCGTCAAATATGAGAAAAGGCTGCATAGGCGTCTTTGTATGCTTATATTTTTTCGTTTGTCTGTCCGTTACACTTTCCTTAATGTTTTACGATTTTGTCATGGAATTCATACATTGCACAAGAAGCTGTGGTGGACAAATAATCAGTCTTTGAAGAACCTACGTTGACACTCTCTTAGAATTTAAGATTGCATGCCTAATTCTAATTTCAATTAAAGAGAACAAAACTTTTAATAAATACATTTGCTTGTTAAATTGTGTAATAAGAAAGATAATGGAAATAGTTGTGTTAAATTTAGACAAAGGAAATGTGTTAACCTCGGATGAATTCCACGAAAAGATTAAGTTACAACTTCATCCAGCTTAAATGTGTAAAATTCATATTTGATGTTATTATGTGTTGTCAACGATCTTTAGAAAACAATGCTGCCAAGCAGGTGCATTTTACAATATGATCAAATCGCAAGCTTTAGATAAAGAAGGTCTAGAATACACCAATAAAGGTTTATTTATGAAATATGTCGGTCTACAGCCTTTTATTAGCCTGTCAGATAATGTGTTCCATTTCTCTTTAGAGAGATTTATCGTTAGTAACAATATTTTCCAAGTGACTGTTTCAATTTCAGGAATATCTGATTGGTGAATCAAAGGGCGAATATCCTAGCAGCAATGTCCATCATATCTCCTTGTTGTACATAGATTTCCCTTTTGATGACTTTTTTGCTTTTAGTGAACTGATTATTTTGAAGTGCTCCGTATGCATTGGATGTTTTGTAAAGTTGTGAGTGTATCAATCAAAAGAAATGCTTTTTTACATTATACTGTACAACAATAAATCAAACATCTTATACAGCAATCTAGTATCAAACTAATCAAAGACGTGAAAAGTTAAGATTAGATATGCTTGATGGATACATATCAACATATCATCAGTTACAGAGACATATTAGACACCATCATGTACGAGATCATTTGGAATTAGATTTATCAAACAATCTTTTGACTTTTGGAATCTCTGGGAACAAAATGATCAAGAAAAAATAAATACCAATCACCTTAATAAGTCGCACATTATGTTAATGAACTGAAATAAAAATTTATTCGGAGGCTTCGAACATTATGCATCCACCCAGAATTATACCAGAATATAATATTTAAAGTCAAGGTATGATATTAAATGTTTCTAATTGTGAAATATGGTTATGAAACGTTTTCGCAATAACAGAGCAAAATCGATATTGTAGCAGGTGTTTAATATCTTATAATGTTACTTCTTTGACATATAACCGCCCCTTTTTTCTTTCACTATGAATATTTACCTGACAATCGGAACACTTGTAGAAACTGGAACAATATGATTGCAATGACTGCAGACCATCGGATTCGGACACGTGGATGGTATGACCGGAAACTCGTGATCTTCATGGTTGAATTCTAATCTATCCCTGGTAAATTTCCTCCAATCTAGATCGAGGAAAGTAGATGAATTATATTAATATATCATGAATCTGCACATAACTTACAATGGCAATGATGTTAGTTTTAGACAGGTTTTGTACATTTGTAAAATGTGCCATAATGTCAATAATGTCAATTTCATAGTCTACCATCTAGTACTTACCACCATGTGGATATGGCAATAATATTTTCAAGTGTTACGGAGGTCACACACACACACACACACACACACACACACACACACACACACACACACATATATATATAACCTTATTCAATCCGTCCAATCCAAATGTACATACAGCTTTGTCAACTAAATGTTTAAGAAAAAAGACATGGAACCAGATTTGCTTCAACGAATCTATTTGCTACAATGTGTGTGCTGACAGAGAATCCATCTTAATAATGGCATGATTTTCTTTTGATATCATATCAAAAGAATTCATCTTAATCATGGCTTGTTTACAATTTGATGTCATGTCAATAGAAGCCATCTTAATAATGGTATGGTTTCAGGTTGATATCATGTCAGTATGATCCATCTTAATAACGGTATGGTTTCAATTTGATGTCATGTTAATAGAATCCATCTAAATAATGGTACGGTATTAAGTTGATGTCATGTTAATAGAATTTGTCTCAATAATGGCATGGTTTCAGTTTCATGTCAGGTTATGTACGACATGCTATTAATATTAACTGTGTACTAGGGTTTAACGGCACGTACTAGATTTACAGCACTAATAAAGAATCTGCATGTCAGCCTCATCTCAGCCCAAATATTTGTGTCATCTAAAACATTTGTGACTGTATTTTTGCAAAAACGTTAAGGTGCTTTTTTTTGCTCCTACTTAAAATCCAGTTTACTTAGTTTATATACTATGTAATAAATTACTTATTTTCCCACTATATATTTAAACGACTAGATATTTCTATTGGTCAAATGCTGTTTTATCTTACAATAAAATTGTGCAGGTCTTGCAAATTCTCCGGATTTATTTGGATGTAATATATTGTGTAACCTATCCTTCCATCCCCGTTTTCATCAAAAGACTTCCATCGGTTCGGTCCTAGTAAGTTGTACTGTATTTATCTCCTTTATGACCTTCTCGGGATATTCGGCATACGCTGGACATACTCTAAGAAGACTCATTCCACAGAGAGATCTTAAAGAATTGTAAGCTGCATTGAGCAATGACGGAACAGAATCATATGCAAATATATTCCAAATACTCATTTGGAAATCTTCCTTGTTCGCAGGGTGATCAGTCCATGTACATTTGTGATTTCTGCTTTTGTCAAAGCTCCATGGATAAAAGCAATTCAACTTTGCCTCCATGTATTCATTTAGCCACAAAACATTCCTTTTTGAATCAGGGTTCATGCCTTGCACATATGATACCAGATCAAAATCTTCATGCATTTCAAGGCTTAACACTATTGATGTCTCAAGGATCGTTTTAGCTTCTCCTATTAAAATATCCACGTTCTTTTCCCATACTTCTGATGCAATAAACATGAATTCTCCATATCTCGCGTCCTTACGAACAGCTTCTATTACAGGCTGAACAATATTGGACTGAAGAAACACGAAGTAGTAGTTGAATATGATGATCCTGAACCAAAAGAGGATTCTAGACCAGAGACCCCATCCCCCTCCCAAATTTGGAGAGAGGTTCCCGAACCTTAGATTTATTTCTATGGAAACAACATAATCCAATCCGACAATTTTGTAAGAGATTTAATTCGAAGGGCAGCCTCAAGCTATACTGGTTAATAAGCGACTGTATTAAAAAAGTTGGTTACCATATGGATCAGTATGGTTATTCGCAACTGAAATAAGAGGTTGGGCAGATGATATTTGATGAATGATATTTCAAAACATCTACTACTATAACCATATTTTATGATAATCTTTTTCATACCTGCTGACTCTCATTGATAGGATATCCGTTAACATACTGTCAATAATACGAAACTCGCGTATTAAATCGTCCATATCATATTTTACACCTCGCAAATAAGATCGTATCTGATCAAGTAATTTTTTGTAAGTGATACTCGTTATTTTATAAGCATTTTTTTCGTCTCAAGTTTGGGCTCAATCTTTTTTCAAGTTGTTGAAAGAGAGACACCGATACCAGATATTATTAACAAAAACGGATTTAATAATGCTCCACTTGAGATTATGCCAGAGTTGGTCAATAGCAATGATAAATATAATATTACTCGAAGTATTCTACGGTAGTATTTATAACATTCTTTTACACAGGCTTTAATGATAAAATTTATAATATTGTACTAATGCTTCAACATCTTGTTTTGGAATTTCTTCTGAAATATGATTGAAATCGATGATATGTTTTTTCATTATACAACATTTGTTTACAGTTTTATACAATATTTAAAACTCTATCACCAACAATCGAATTAAAAAACTCACGGAACATATTATTGTTAACTAAAAACTCTCTGTACTTGTCATAAACATTTGACGAAGTATCCTTATATCGTTCATCTGTTAATACCTCATTTTTTTTAACCAACTGTAGGAATCAAACGTGTTTTCTACTTCACGTTCATACAAATCTGCTTTATTCACCACATTACTGTAATCTTTTCCTGTTTCATCAATATACCCTAATACCAAGCTTATTTGATCTAACGTGAAATTTTTGAGAACAAGATGTTGTCTGATAATTGCATATGCGACCACGAAATTTGCTAGCATTAATTGTTTAAGCTTATCTAGTTCAATTGTTAACAGACCAATAGCAGAAGCTATTTTTAAAATTATTTTTTCATATGGTTTTATGAGTATTTTCTCACTTTCATCATAATAATTTCGTAATGACAATTGTCTAGAGAGCTGAATTGATGGAAATGGAATATCATCTTCTTCACTTATGTCGTAATAAGAATCAAGTTTTACTTTCAACTTTGTTTTTGTTACTTCATCAAAAAACTTTTCTCGCTCATTATCACTAAGATTACTAATTTCATCGTCAAAATTTTTGATTATCTTTAAAGATCTGCTAACAATAATAGGATCAAATTCTAGTGTTTTACGTATCATTTGCAAAATTGCGTTCGAGTACACTTTAATAAATAATTCCGCATCGACCGTCATAGTAACGATTTTAATTAGGGTTTCTTTGTCATGGTAATACATACCGAGACACTTAAAAATGTTTCGTTTTTAAAAACTATTGTATAATTCCTTGTTTCTTTTTATTCCTTTTTATTCTAGATTCTGCCAGTTTGACGAGATCATTATGGCTAGCGTTTGCTCGATCTTTTTCATCTACTCTTTTATTGGAAGCTCGTTTTTTTTTATTAAGTCCGATTTTATTATCAAATCTAAATTTCCAAAATCAAGCTCGAGCAATATTTTTTCCAACAGGATTTCAACTTGCTTTTGTTGTTCTAGACAATCATTAGGAGGACAGTATCTGCTTATCACATTAAAGTTTTCTATTGCTTCTTTCAGTTGCGGCCCTCACATATGCATAACAAGAATAAAAATTTTTTCTTCTTCTGACAATGGAGAGTTTATCATTCGAACTGAAAAATTTTTTCTGGTATTTATTACACGTGCTGATAGTGATTCGTCCCAAACGTTTATTTTAGGGTTAAAAATATTATCATAAAATTCTCTCGCAACGTCTGTAAACAATTGTGTTGACATTATTTTATAGCATTAGATTAAATTTGTTCACAATGATCATACCTGATTATCGAGTGTATATATTTGAAATGCTGTCAGTCCTGGAAATGGGTGTTCAGCAGCGATAACATAAACTCGGAAAGATAAGTACTTGTTAACAGTGTTTTCTGTCGGGATTGTAAAATATTGTGTTGTAGTAATATACGTATTTGCTCTACTATATAATGTTGCCCAGTCGATATCATCGTTTGATCTTTCAAACAGCCAATTATACTTTAGACCAACACTAGAGTTTAATCGACCTCGCAAATGAAATTGCCAAATAGCAACTGCAGTGGGACATTTAATCTTAATCCAAAAGTTTTCAACCTCTCCGTTGGTCGTCCATTCGTGTCTATCAGAGAAAGCGTAATAAGGATAATTTTCAGGATAATATGATGATGCGCTTACCGCAAAACCAACTCGGTTGTCAGTTGCTTTATAAAGCATTGGAATATACCCAACATTATTTTTGATTCGTTTTGCACCACCACCAGATACACTGTCAACATACGCTTTATTTGTCAGATCATTATGGTTAACTGGAACTATGTCGGAGTTATTTTTTGTCTCTCATGTTTATATTGCCTGTCACTGGTCTACCAGATTTCTTAAAATATGGGGTAAGTTCTTCTTTTAACTGAGCATAAATAATAGCATCAGTTTCATTAGCTGGTGGTGAGGTTGTCGGTAATCCAGTTATTTTTGAATTTGACATAGACAGGTTACCTGTCATTGTGTCACCGGCTTTGTTAAGTTTATTATCGTCAACAGATTTTAGTTGCGCATAACTTACAGCTTGTGTGTTATCAACATTTGCTGGCGGATATACAGTTTCTAAACCTAACACTCGTCGACCTGACATGTTAATAATATCTGTAACTGTTCCACCGGTTTTATCAAGTTTGTTATTATCCACATACTTCAACTCTAAATAAATTACCGCTTGAGTTTGATTTAAGTTTGCTGGTGGATATCCAGTCTCCAAATTTACAAAACATTTTCCTGACTATCTAAGTTACCGCTTAAAGTTCCGCCAGATTTATCTAGTTTATTATTGTCGACGGATTTTAGATGTGCATAAATAACAGCTTGTGTGTTATTAACATTTATTGGTGGCCAATCTGTTTCTAAACCTAGTACTCGCTGATTTGACATAGACAGGTTTCCTGTCATTGTGTCGCCAGTTTTGTTTAGGTAACCTGATAAATCAATATTGCCGTTTATTATTGTACTTACAGCCGACGAATCTCCTAATGTTGTTCCAAATTTTGTATAATGGCTCATTATGTAAATCATATAACATAAAATTATATAACAATAGCAAAATCGTCGGTATTAAATTTTGATACATAGCGGTTGGTGAAACATAAACATAATAATGAACTTCCAGATTGTCATTATCTTATTGTTGGAAGAAATGGATCAGGAAAAACAAATTTGCTTATGAATTTACTGCTGGGCGATTAATTAATTACGATCGCGTTTATATTTACACAATTAATCCACAACAGGATACGTACGAGCTACTTAGCGAATATAATAACAAACTTCGTGATGATCTTGATGCTGGTGAAGATTTTTTTATTATCAAACAACCAGAAGAACTTATTCCAGTAAATGAACTTGATTCAGATGAATATAAGATAGTTGTTTTTGACGATATTCCGCTAAATAATGAAGAAATGAATAAGATAAGATCATATTTTTCACTGTCACGTAATAAAAAAATGTAATTCTATTTATCTCGCTCAAAGTTTTTATAATGTTGACAGATTTATACGACGAAATACTGGTTGTTTTATATTATTTCCAGGACTGGACAACGTTGATGTTAGAAATATCGCGAACGAGCAATGTGGCGATGTGACAAAATACAACTTTATCGAATTTTACCATTAGGCTACAGCGGATAAATATAACTTTCTAATATTTGATAAACTAACACGTGATCCAGCTAAAATGTTTCGTTGTTGTATTGAAAATTATCTACAGTAAGTTTTTGTTTTCGATGTCTTTCACCTCTTAAAATTTTATAAAATTTATATATAATAAAAATGGATAAATGAGGAAAATACAGAAAACATACAGAAGATCGAAAAAAAACGTGCTCAATCTCAAGCAGCATTTAAGCAAAAAGTGCAGCAAGCACGACGTGGACAGAGAGTTGCCGCAGAAACAGCAGCTACAGTTCTCAAACCAGTTACTGAGGCACTACTTGGAAAACAACCTGAAACTAAGCCGCTAGCAGAAGAAGAACTTAAGCGAATACAGGAAAAAGGTTTGATTGGAATTGTTAAAGAACAACATGAAGCAGCTGCTGCAAAAATTGTTGCTAGATCTGACGAAGAAAGAAAACGACTAGCTGAAGAACTTTCAGCACATATTCTTAATCCTGTTGCAAGACAAGCTGAAATAGATCGGCTTATAAATCATCCACTTGAACTTGAACGAAAATTAGCAGGTTTAACAGTTGGGCCGATTAGAAGAAAGTTAGAAGATATAGAAAAAAAAATTAAGAACCAAAAGAAGAAGAACTTCGAAAAAAGCAATATGCCAAAGAAAGAGAAAGATTTTTTTGATGATCTAAAAAGTATAAGTAATAAAATAAAAGATGATGAATATGATGCTTTTGACAGAAAACATGGATTTAAAAATGTTAGATTACATAATATTAGTGACGATAATTTTGACGCTGATGAAAAAATTAGAAAATTAACAGAAATAATGGCTGAAAATGAAAAATATGCCCTTGAGGCAGTATCAGACAGTGAAAAATACCCAGAAAGTATTAGATTATATCGACACGTAATTATTGCTGGTCTTTATAAACAAGTTATTTTAAATATAAAATTGTTTAACAAACAATATAGTGATTCTAACCTTAGTAGTATAGCTACTGAAGCAAAATATTTATATGACGAACGAATAGGAGGATATGAAGAATTGATAGCTGAAGGTCAGAGAATAAAAGAAGAAATTGGAAGATATAGAGAAGAACTGAGTAAAAGTACAAAATATGATAAAATAATAGAAACAGAATATAATGATTCTATGAGAATAAATTCTATTTCTGATGTTGATAATATTGACAAATGGAAAGAAGATAAATACAAGGATTTAATCGTAAAATTAGATAAACTTATAAATGAAGGTTCAGTATCTCACAAAGCAGTTGATAATGCTGTAACAAAAGAAGATACTGAAAACCTATTCGACGATGTCAGAGATAGTGTTATTGCTGATGTTTTAAAGAGTGCTGTAAAAAATTATAAAACTGGAAAACCCAGAGCTAAAAATTTTAATTTTAAAAGTGTGTTTAATTATTATAATAATGAAAGATTAAATAAAATTAAAAAAAAGATCAGGAAGCAAGAACTGGAACCGGAGTCGGAGACTCTCGAGTTAAAATATTTGCATCAGTAACTGAAATGATAGGCAGATTAATGCTGCTGATATCATCAAAAGAAGCTGGACGACAGCTGGATCTGAATAACGAGGTTATTACTTACTATTTACACTTACGCGCGATCACTTTGTGATTGGCTATTGTTTTATACACCCTCAGATATAATGAAACAAAAAAAATTTACAGAGGAAAAATTATTGGTGGATTTTTGGGAAATATATTTACTACAATTATTAAAAATGTTCCAGGAATCGCGCATAAAGTTGCACCAATTGCACTAGACGCGTCAAAAGCTTTTGCAACATGAGCTGCATCTGCTGCTGGAACTGCTGTAGGTCAAAAGGTTGCTGATAAAATTAAAGGCACACCGTCTACATCTGAGATAAAACAAATTATATCAGAAATCGCTCGAACAAAAGAAACTCAACGTGCAATGACAACAACAACAAAAAAACTTTTATCGCCAAAAGGCGAGCAGATTATACAAAAATTAATATCTAAAGTAACAGCGCCACAATAAAATTTTATATAATCTAATAAATAAAAAATGTCTGTTAAAAATTATCTCGATTTAGCAGAAACTTATGACATCGATGACACTGAAACAGAATTTGAATATATTGATTATCCCGACGAAAATTCTAATGAACCAAATAAGGCTGGTGTTAGAACATTTAATAGCAGAGATGATGATGTATTTCTTTTACCTCACAAAGCAATGTTAGAAGTTCGTGGACAATTGTTAACTGTATTAGGAGCTGATATTCCAGATGGAGCGGAAATAGCTCCAAAAATAACGGCTGGGGCTTATTTAAAAGTGCTAGATATCAGCTGGCCAATCAAACTGTCGAAGATATTCGAGCCAACTACAAGCTGCAAGTATAATCTTAAATATTATTTCGTTTTCCGACGATTACTTCAGATCAACTGCGACTTATATGATGTGGTTTAAAGATACTGGAATCGGTGCAGCTGTAGCTGGAAAATTTATTTCTAAAGGAGCATTAAAGCATGGGGCTGATGCCGCTGCAGATGCTGTAATTGTGAGAGATTTTCTTATCGCTAATGCTATTAATTTTGGTATAGCCCCACCAGCTTCAGCCGCTGATGTAAATGCTACAAGAGTCTCACTTATTGCTGCTTGTAATAATCTTGGTATAACACCACCAGGTGCCTCTGCGGACGGTGTTGCAATGTTAAATTTGATTAATAACGCAATTAGCATAAGAAGTATACGTTATAATGAAGGTTATGCTAGGAGAAAGGCACTTGCAGCAGAATCACGTCAAATTACAATGATGCTTCCGTTAAGTACAATATTTGGCTTTTGTCGCGACTACAACAAGTTATTTTGTGGAGTTAAACATACACTTATTTTAGATCGAGCGGAACAAAATGATTGTATTTTTCATGCAGCTGGGGTAGTTGAATGTCAATTTGCTATCACTCGACTTGCGTTGTGGATGCCACGAATAACGCCGTCAATCACTAAAATGGCAGAATTAGATTATATTCTGCAAAAACATACAAACGCAATTTATTTTCAGCAACATAAATTATATCAAACAGCTGTTCCAAATACCACTGACTACACATGGCGCGTCACAACAACATCAAGTGAACAACTGCCGAGGCAATTATTTGTTGTATTTCAGCAACAAACGCGACGTAATGATCAAGAACAAAATAATGCAATATTTGATAATGCTGATGTTAGACGAATATATGCTAGAATAAATTCAAAGCAATATCCAGAACGAGCGATAGAATGTAATTTTGCAGATGACGCTAATTAAAATATTACTCAACCTTACATGTACCTGCTCGACGCAGTGCAAAAATATCAGGATGTCGGAGCTGGATCTCAGATATCAGTAGAGGAATTTCGTACACTTTATCCAATATTTTATTTTGATGTTAGTAAACATAGCGAGTGAGCAGTCGACTCAACAGCTGATATTGAAATTACTTGGACACTTGGAGCAGTTCCAGTAGCACAGTTGTACGTGTACGCATTAGTGATCAGCGACAGATCTTTAACGATTGATTCTGTTGGAGGTAGAATGTCAGTACAAGTTTAAAGTGCTTTGCACTTCAAGTTTAATCTGTAACTTTATATAAGATGACAAAATATATTGTTAAAGAAATATATTTGACTGATGGTCAAGATAAAAAATTAGCAGCTGCTGTTGCTAAGCAGAGGCAGGTATCATTAAAAATCAACCCTAACACTGAAGGTGCTTTGGGTACTTTAACAAATTAATGTTAACCAAAAAACAAGTAAATAAATACGATCGCAAAAAACCTTTTGTTGTAAATTTAAGTGCGTCACAAATAACAGCAATTTCAAAACAAGGTGGTTTCTTTGGTCCGGCATTATCTGTAATGGCTAGAACGTTAATACCTAAAGTTTTGCCAGTGTTAGGTACATTAGGATTAGCAGCAGCGTCTGGAGCAGTATCTGGTGCAACGAGAAAAGCAGTCTCCGGCGATGGAATAAAAACAATTTTAGTTTAATTGTATGTGGACTGATAAATATAATGCCACGACGAAGAAAGACAACAAAACAAAAGACGTCGCGATCTCGTCGAAGAACAACCAGAGGCCGATTTATAGGACCATTACTGGCGGGAGTAGCGGGAAGTCTACTGCCAAATCTACTGGGAATAGGACGAGGAATAACATTGCCGGGCACAAGGCCGCGTTAAGTAACTTTGATATACTTGATAAGCTAAAACAAGTAAAAAATTTCGACGGAGTTTATTCCAAAGATGAACTTGCGGTAATTCCATTGCCGGGCTCGTGTGTGATAAATATACCAAACTTTCTTGACGGATCAGGCACACATTGGGTAGCAGCTTATAATAACAATTATTTTGACTCATTTGGACTTCCACTGAGCGACGCAATAAAAAAAATATATAAACAAAAAATATTAAATAATAAATTATTCGTCTAATCAAATTCAGCCTGTTCGAACTTCAGCTTGTGGGTATTACTGTATAATGTTTATAAAACAGATGAATAAAAATCCAGATTTTTTAAAATTTATTTTACAGTTTGACAAGCAACCTTCTCACGCCAATGATGAGACTGCATTGAACTTTTGCAAAGTTTAAACTTTATCTCAACTTACAAATATATAATGTCAACCTATTGTCTCAAATGTAATACGAAAACAGAAAATATCAATGAAACAACAGAACAAACAAAGAACAATCTGCAGAAAAAGAAAATGTATGTTTTTGAGGAAATTGTCTGGAGCTGGATATCCCGACGTTATATTAGTAGATGACTGAAAGTTATTATTGTAAATCTGAAAATGTATAATGAGATGCGAGTGCGATTGTGACAGAGATCTCTGTCTGGAGCAAAATAAAATTGTTACGTACTGTCAAAAATGCATCAACAGAGAAATAATTGGAACAGGTATAGATATGCATAAATTAACTGGCAAATTACCAAAACCAAAAGGCGGTTGGACATTGCCAGACCATAAATATACTGGACCTTATAATCCTCTTGATAAACGACTAGATCAAACTAGGTAATCCGCTGCCGGGACAAGAGCCTTACAATCAAGTTGATGAGATAGCAATGCACCATGATATTTGCTATCGTGATCACGAACAGGACAAGGCTGGCTGCGATAAAGTAATGTTAGACGAACATCGTGATATCAAACTGGCAAATGTGCATATGTCACTGGAAATCAAGGTAAAAGCGTTGTCGTCAAGCGATTTAATCGCACGCTAAACGAAAAAATTCATAAGTATCTGACAGCTAAAAATACAAATAAATATATTGACAATTTACAGCAAATTGTTGACGAATGTAATAACACGAAATACAGATCCCTTTCGCTGTCGCCAAATGACGCAATTAAAAATCCCATATTAGCAAACGAAAACATGTACCGCAGACACAAATTTAAAATGGGTGATAAAGTTAGAATTTCTCTGACGAAAAAACATTTGAGAAAGGATTTACTCCAAACTGGAGCGAAGAAGCATTTGTTGTTGATAAAGTTTTGCTGACAATACGAGTGATTTATGCACTAAAAGATTTATTAGGTGAACCTATAACTGGTAGTTTGCATGAACAAGAACTTCAGAAAACGTCCCAAGACGTATTTGTTATTGAAAAAGTTATTAGAAAGCGCGGCGACAAAAGGTTAGTTAAATAGAGAGGACATAGTGATAAATTTAATAGCTGGGTACCAACTCGGTCGACACAATAATGGTATTATAACTTTGTTCGTATTTCATAAGTACAGATTTGTATTTGATAGTTTTACATAACGAAATTAAATGTAATTTTTTTGTATTATCAACTGGCATTAAATTAAATATTTTAACAAAAATAAAATCATATTTTATATTTCTTTGATGGCCAATTATTTTTATTTTTAAAAAAGATTTGATAAGCTGCCAAAATATTTGTTGTTCGGAAACTGTAAAATTAAATTTGATTATTTTTTTAGCGATATGACACTTAACATTATATCGTCCAGTTTTCGGTCTACTGTAATTTTTTCTGTCAGCAACAGCAACGCTGTCATCTTCGTCGTCATTGTTGTATAAAATATCATCTTCGCTAGAACCAGCAAATTTGTTTATATCGCCAGAGATTAAATCTCCTGTGATTGTATCTATAGTTATCTTATCATCAGCATATATATCAGTAAGTCTCTTCATCAAGTTCATTTTTATCTAATTTATAATAATAATGTCTAGCAAAACTAAATCTCCTGATGTAAAATATCACCAAAAAGTGTATATATTAAATTACAGAGAACTAGCTGAAGCAGTTCGAAAATGTCTGTCGGAATATAGTGCTTATTCGGTTAATGTTATCATAATTCATGGCAAAAATGATAGAATACTTCTAACAGCAGCAGAAAAAAAATAAACTTAATCATAGCGCATTTATAACATTAAAATTTGATCGCGATGATGTTTTGATGTTTGCCCACAGTTGCCTTACAAAGACCAAGCTAAGAAATATCATTAATCACTGTATTTAAAACTAAATCTATCAAATGTTGACATCGAAGTTGCTGATTTTCTTACCCCATCTTTTATTCTAGCTGGATTAATCTTATAATATTTTGAGGCAGCTGATATTGAATTAAATTTTATTTCTTCATCAGTTTCAAGATTTACTGAAACAATTAATCTTTTAGGTTTTTAAAATTATTACCACCACCTGCCCACGTTTAGTATTTTCTTGAGATGTAACTAGATCTAAATTTTCAATCCTATTATCTGTTTTAATTTTGTTAATGTGATCGATAACTAAATTATTTGGAATTGTGTTATTAAAAATTTCTTAAACAAACCTATGTGATTTATGATTAATAAAATCTGTTTTAGTTCCTCTTACTTTTATAAGTAAATATCCATCTCTATCCAAATGTCCTACAATTTGTTTAGTTTTTTTTATGTCGAATTATCGCGCGATCATTTGCCTCATATAACTCAAATACCTGATGAGGTTGATACTCATTTTGTAATACTAAATACTCAATATTCTCATCGTTTATTGAGTTATTTACTCGATAGACTCTTTGTCCTTCTGGAATTTCGTCGCAGAACAAACTATAAACAAAATGTTTTCTGAACATTTTGGTTATATCTGTATCATCACCTTTTACTGAAATTATTATTCCAGCTGGCGTTGGTTTTCCTACAGGTTTTTGAGATTTTATACAAATAACTGAACCAAGTGCATTTACAGCATCTAAGTTGTACTTTGGATGTACATGATAAGCTTCTTGCTCTTCCGCTGTCAGTCTCATGTATCTCAGAATTTCTGACATTATATATATAGGGATTTCATATCTCTAATTGATTTTTACGTAATTTTCAATTAAATATAAAATATACTATATATAACGTTAAAATTGTGTGATATTGCCAAAAAGAGCATTATCAAAGCAGAAAAGATTGCCACAGCATTTTTAGGTTATGATAAAAGTTATAAATTTGATAATCAAAATGTTTAAGCAAATTTTAGCTCCATAAATTTATTTCATCTTTTACAACCAGTTATAGCTCAAGAACTTGCAGCTCACAAAAGTAGCAAACTAATAGTTCAGTGTCATATGATTTTATCAAAGTTACATGCAATCGAAAAAGATATATTTGATATAATGTTTGAAAATACAAGTTTCCACAGCGAAATTTCAGAACCAGATCTAACAGCTAAATCACGATAACTATTAACTGGAACAAATATTGCCACAGTCGCCGATGAAATAAACCAAGAAATAGATAAAAAAAATTAGAAGAATTTACTTCATCAGGATCAGGCTGGAAATTTGAGATGATAAAGGAAGCTTTAATTCACGCAGCAAAATATAACGTACTTCGCGTCAACGGCGCTTACGTTGATCTCCCTCAAAAAATTAAAAACAAAAAATGTTGTATAAATGTCACAAACAACGACGATCAATGTTTTCTTTGGGTTATTTTGTCGGAGAGAGATCCTCAGAGTGACCACAGCGATAGAATTGAAAAGTATTTGCCATCCAAAGACGAACTAGATTTTAACGGAATAACTTTTCCAGTGACAGAAAATCAAATACCAAAGTTTGAAAAACAAAACAATATTTCAGTAAATGTTTTCGGACTAGATGAGCTAGAAAATGTTTATCCAAGGTATATTTCAGAGACTGCTACACAAAAGACAATAAATTTATTTCTTTATCGAGCACATTATTGTTGGATAAAAAACTTTAACGGCTTAGTTGGCGGACAATATAATAAACATAAAGGCAAGAAATATTTCTGTTACAGATGCTTGCAAGGTTTTTCTAAGAATGAGAAACTACAGGAACATCTCAAATACTGTGTTAACGTTCAAAGAATAACAATGCCAAGCGAAAAAGAAAAAGTCTTAAAATTAAAAATTTATGATCATAAGCTAAATATACCTTTCGTTATTTATGCTTATTTTGAGTGCCTACTCGTTCCAGTGGCGCTGAAAATAATCCTAATAAATCAAGTACAAGAAAAATACAGCAACATGTTTCTTGCGGAGTAACTTATAACTGGGCAATACAGAGGGGCAGCTCATAATAATGTAATTTAAAATTTCGCGGCTATGATAGTCATATCATTGTAGAAGCTTTTGGTGATGATGAGGTCAAATCTAAACTAAAACTAAATAACAAGATAAAATGTATACCAAATAATTTTGAAATATATATGTCAGTTACTCTCGGAAAATTACTTTTTATTGACAGCTTACAATTTATGGCAGCATCATTAGATGAGCTTGTAAAAGGTTGTAGTACTTTTAATAATCTGCGAAGTTGCTTTGGTGAAAACTATGTCGATCTGACAAAACAAAGGTATATTTCCATATGAGTATCTCGATGACTGGAGCAGATTTAATGAAACTTCTCTGCCCAGCAAAGATAAATTTTACTCGCAGCTAAAAGGCGAAGATGTGTCAGACGACGAGTACAAATATGCACAAGAAATTTGGAATAAATTTAGTTGTCAAACATTTGGTGATTATCATGATTTATATTTGAAAACAGATGTGTTATTGTTAGCTGATGTTTTTGAAAGTTTTTGTGGAGTTAGTCATAAAAATTATGGATTAGACCCCTGTTGGTATTATTCCGCTCCCGGGCTGTCGTGGGACGCTCTACTAAAAACAAGCAAAATAGAATTAGATCTCTTGACAGATGTTGATATGTTTAATTTTATTGAAAAAGGTATCAGAGGCGGAATTAGCGTCATAACAAAAAAATATGCAGTAGCTAATAATAAATATCTAACAAATTATCATAAAAATCTCCCATCCAATCATATTATTTATCTAGATTGCGTTAATTTGCATGGGTATGTAATGTCAGAGCCAATGCCTTGCGGTGGATTTCATTGGATAACTCCAGATCAATTTCTTAAAGAAACTGAAAAAGATTTACCTAGGAAAATTAATAATAATTTTTCCGATATCTCATACTTTGTTGAAGTTGATCTAGATTACAATAGTTCATTAGATGATCTACATAATGACTACCCATTTTGTGCAGAGTCTATGATGTTAGATTACAGTTTACTGTCACCTGAGTAACAGGCCATGACAACAGCAAAAAATTCCATTGTTAGTAAGTTAGTTCCAAATTTGCTAAATAAAAGAAATTACGTGATACATTACAAAAATTTAAAACAAGCAGTAGATGCTGGACTAATTCTGAGAAAAGTCCATCGTGTGCTAAAATTTAATCAGTCTAGGTGTTAGGCAGATTATATTGACTTAAATACCAAACGTCGTGCTGTGGCTAAAACTGACTTTGAGAAAATCTTTTTTAAGTTAATGAATAACTCAGTGTTTGAAGAGACAATGGAAAATATTCGAAAAAGAGTTTCTATCGAAATTGTAAACGACATAAATCGCAAAAGTAAATTAGTTAATGATGATGGTTTTGTTAGTATGAAAATATTTAATGAAAATCTTGTTGCAATACTACCACGAAAGACAAATTTAAAGTTAAATAAACCAATATATGTTGGTGCAGCTGTACTTGATATATCAAAGTGGCTGATGTACGACTTTCACTATAATTTTACCAAAAAGCAGTGGCCAGATTCAGAGTTGCTATTTACTGATACAGATTCGCTAGTTTATAACATACAATGTGAAGATGTCTATCAAGATATTTATAACCGCCATGACCTATTTGATTTATCAGATTATCCGACAAGTAGTGGATTTCATGATGATGCAAATAAAAATGTTATTGGCAAAATGAAAAACGAATTTATGTTTGTGTCGGTGAGAGAGTTTGTTGGACTTCGAAATAAAATGTATGCCGTAATTCTCGACGACAATAAACTAACAAAGAAAGCGAAAGGTATTCCTCATGACTATGTAGAAAAAGGTATGAAATTTAACGATTTTAAATCAGCGTTGAACAATAATGTTAGCTTTATAAAAACTAATATTATTAAATCCAATCTTCACAAGCTCGAAACTGATACAATAATAAAACGTGGACTGACAATTTTGATGATAAAAGATATTGCAAAGACGGAATTAATACTCCAGTACGAGCCATCAGAGGTTTGAAAAATATGATTTTTCACAATTTTCAAAGAATAAACTTTAATCATATCAGCTGCTAATTTTATTGAATCAAATTCAGTTATTTGTTGTTTTTTTTTGCTCAGATTAAATCCCATCGTTTTTATACTTGTGAACATAGAATTTCCATGCTTATATCTTCCTGGAGCTACTATATAATTTTCTGAAAGATATTCTTTGTTAAAACCAAATATTCTATAACTGTTTAAAGGAAACGGCCAATTAATGTTTGTTATTTCTTTTTTCTCTCATATTGTATATTAAATTTTATTTATTTAATTAATGATCGAAAATATAACATTAGCCGAAGAAAATATAACTATCTGTGTTCCTTTAGAAGGGACATAATACTCTCTTCCAGATAACATAAATCGTATTTGGATTGTCGGACATAGTACATTATTAACATACATACAAATCTGATGTAACAATTTTGCTTTCCATCTTCATCAAATCATTCAAAATCATCTGATATAGTAATTTTAAGACATTAGAGTTAGAAAATATATGAAACAGATGTTCTGCATTGATTTGTGTGTTAACTTTCCACTTGGATGTAAATTGTTCTTCTCTGAATCTTCACATTATGCATAAGGCCTGGCAAAAACCCACTATCGATTTTTCAGACTGCGGAAGTCTATATGCTTGTAATGTATACAGCCGCTGTATTAAAGCTTAGCACAGGATTTCATTTTTCTGTACAAACAGATTAACATTTTACCAAAGCAGATGTATCGTAGATTTCCTAATTTATTTAGAACAACGTTTTTCAAAATCAGAAAATGTAATGCTATTCTCAACGTTTTTCAAAATCAGGTAACTGGTAAGTATATAATAATTTTTGAACATGTATATATAAGATAGGTCTGTGGTCTAGTGCTAAAGCGTTAGATTCTCGTACTCAAGGTCTGTGGTTCGATTCCCGTAACAGACGTAATCGACAGATAGGTTCTGGATTACCATTTTCTTAAGATAATTGGGGGGTCCGGAAAAACCCTCGAAAAAAAAAAAAAAAAAAAAAAAAAAAAAATTAAAAAAATACACTCTCCCCACCATATCACCACGTGGTGGGTGTACTTTTGCACTTCCCGGGTTTGATTATGGGGAGAGTGTACAAAATCTGTTGGACTTAGATAAGGCCCCAGTTTATGTGTGTGTGATGTCCTCAGAGATACGTTTATATGTAACTGAAGTGCTCAGTGATTTTCCATTTGAGGTTAAAATGGACAGTAATCAGTGCCAGTAATTTTCCATTGAGGCTAAAATGAACAGTAACCAGTTCCAGTAATTTTCCATTGAGGTCAAAATGGACTGTAATCAGTGCCAAGTAATTTTCCATTGCGGTTAAAATGGACAGTAATCAGTGCCAGTAATTTTCCATTGAGGTCAAAATAGACAGTAACCAGTGCCAGTAATTTTCCATTCTGCAGTCGATAGAATTAAGTTAGTGTTATACCCCCTGAACTTTCTAGAATTTCGTTTGGCAATCTAGGGGTTGTTTAATATGAAATAAATCTAGTGGTCTGGGAAACCTCTCTCCAAATTTGGGAGGGGATGGGGGTTTCTGGTCTAGAATCCTCTTTTGGTTCAGGATCCTCATATTCAACTACTACTACGATCACAATTTTAGCATATGTCATATTTCTTAACTCTTCAAGAATGTTATAATCAAGGCCCTCTGCTGTTTCTATTATTACTATTTCTTGCGCTATGCAGATTTCGTTGGTACTGACAACAACCCTTATGAAATTTCTTCCACCTTCACCGTAACTCCTTTCACGATATACAACTTGAATATAGTCCGACTTTAACTCTTTAATGATTCTCATCATCGCATCTGCTTGTTTGTCGTCTGGAGGTGTCACCATCATGAAGTAGGGTGTTATGTTCTGTCATATAATTCTGGACTGGTGGATGCATAGCTTATTTGGACAAATTTTAATTGCTGCAAAACTTCAGGCACTTTTCTACTATAGTACTTGCCAGTCCTCCAATAAAACCCAATATCCGTTTGTCCAAGCTGACTACATCATCACCCATCATAAGATTGAGTCCATTTTTGTACATATATATGATTTTCTCCGTTATAAGGAAGGGATTGTTGCAGCTGTTAAGAATTATAAGTCCAATTGTTTGGTTAGGGAAAACGTTAGTGTTATTATTAGTCTTTTTTACAGCATACGACATAGCCTCAACTATCTGGTATCCATTTACATTCCTTACGGCTCCACATCCGAAAGGGTCAGCTGGCACTATACCAACTACATATATATCTCCTGGTATGTAAACAAATCTGTCAGGATTAGTTTTGGAGAGACATTCTATGTGTTGCGATGCAGTTCGCTTTGTTTAGATTAGGCCAAGTCTTTTCATTTCCTAAGATGTCATAATCTATCACTTCGGTAACATTTAAATGCAAGCCATCTTTCTTGTAGTCACCAACCTACATAAAGAAAAAAGTAAAGTTTATAAATACTAGGAGAGCATTTATACTACCATCAGAGGCCTTCATTCAAATATTAATCAAAATGTTATAAAATTCATTAAACAGGTAATACATCAGAAACTTCAATTTTTATTATCATTAGTCACGTGGGTCGATGACAACCAATCGTTGCTGTTTTATTAATTATCTGCCATCAGTGGGTCTTTGAGAGCCCATGGCTTCTGTTGCTGTTTACGTTGTAAGACTTGAAACTCATTATTTCTATAAAGCATAAGACTAATCATATTGCCGCAGTGTGAGAATGAACTAATAACGGTCTAATTCAAAGATGCTGTTTCTTGAGCAATCTTTAAACTCACTCGGATTGCAGCACCCATACCCCACAAAGCACTCATTATGTGCTACATGTGCGACACTAAGTCCACGTGTTTATATTTGTGTATTCTTGCCAAAGCATCATCTGCCTCTTGGCATTCAAATCATACTTTTTTAAGAAATGATCGAATTCTAAATCTAAATCTGTGCATGCAGAAAAATAAATAAATATTAAACAAATATATTAATTATTAATAATAAATCAATACTAACTTTAAAAAAAAAAACAAAACAAGAAGCATAAAGACTATATATCTATATATCTATCTATCTATCCGAACTTTTAATTTAACGTACTTTAGTTGTGGGTTAGAACCACACCGTAATGTCCCTTTATGAATATATTCTCGCCAGTCTTAGCGGGAAATTTTCTGAAGTTGAAGATTTCATTCAGCGAGGATTCCAACTCTCCGCTTATACCGTAGTTGTCTACGAACCTCAAATACCTTCCACTTAGTGAACCAATCTTCCATTTAAAATCTATATCTAAATTTTTCGTTTAAGATTTTATTTTGTCTATCATTTGACCTGGTTGTATATCGTTGAGGAATTTGATAGAATTTGTACATCTTTCATTATATACTTCTCCGAATCTCCTTGCGATGACAAATGCAGATAATATTGCATATTGGATGTACAATGGCTGGGATGGAAATGCCGTTTTCAACTGTGTATCGTTTAACATACGCAGCTCGAGACTCCAGGTCTGCAGGAGGCTTTCTGCTGAAAGACGTCCAAAAGCCATGGGTTAGAGAATGGTTCTTCCAGCAGCAATGTCGTATTCCGAAACAGAGTATGACAATATTGCTCAAACTCAGTTATAATGACTCGTGGACTTCCAACTGGAAATGCCCCTCGGGAATTCTCGAGCACTATCCCAGAGGTTTTGAGCACGCTTTCTTGGACTTGGATAACATCAGAAAATACAAAAAAAAAAAAAAATGACTGTTTAAAAATCGTGCAGTAGCTGCAATAAGCAAATT
>JAECUM010034838.1:0-22392 GCA_016617855.1 Megalonaias nervosa
CAGGCACAGGGAAATCAGAGATAGCCTTAACCTTAGCATCGATAGGTTTAACTTGACTATGTCCCACAATATGTCCTAGAAAAGTTACACAAGCACGGCAGAACTCACGTTTAGATAAATTGATTGTCAAATTTGCATCAGTGAGTCTTTCAAAGAATTTCCGAATCGTGGCAAAATGTTCTTTCCATGATTCGTTGTAGATGATGACATCATCAATGTAAGCATGTATCACAATTATCTAGACCAGAGGTAATCATATTCATCAAGCGTTGAAAGGTAGTTGGGGAATCCTTCATCACAAAAACGGCATTACTTTATATTGATAGAGTCCATCTGGAGTCACAAATGCCAAAATTTCTTTCGCTCTTTCCGTTAGTGGAATTTGCCAAAATCCTTTCAGAAGGTCAAATTTGGTGACGTACTTGGCATTTCCAATTTTAACAATATAATCATCGCTTCTTGGTAATGGAAATGAATCTGTCTTTGTGACACTGTTCACCGTTCTATAATCAGTGCACATACGGAAAGTTTTATCCGGTTTCGGAACAAGTATACATGGTGAACTCCAATCATTTTTACTGGGCTCTATGAAATAATTCTCCAGCAAATAGTGAATTTCTTTTTTCAAATATTCCTGTTTGAGAGGGTTCATTCTGTATGGATGTTGTTTCACAGGTTTTGAATCTACAATTTCAACGTCATGAAAATTTTTTTTATCCTCGTAGGAATATCTGGAAACAAGTGCTCATATTCGAATAATAACTGTTTAAGTTCATTTCTTCCTTGCTGTTGCAAATGTAAATGTTTCTGGTCTAGATGTTTCATAATTTCCGAATTACGAAGATTTGTTGCTCCAAGATCAACATTGTCCGATTGAATTTTTTCACTTAAATCCTCAGTTGGTGGGACAGGTACAACTAAATTAATTTGCATAATTTACTTGGCTATCTCTTTCAATATACTAGTACTCCATTAATTTATTTAGATCAGAGTACTCTTATTGTAATTTAACACATTCATTTTCTTCCTTACTCTGTAAGGGCCATAAAATCTAATTTGAAGAAAATTTTGAAGAATGAGAAAAAGAGAATCAACACCACTACAAAACTCAAATGTTTTCTCAAGTAGAGTTTTGTGAAAGCATAGTTTCACTTTTGACTTGAATTGCTGAGTGCCAAATTCAAGCATAACAAGCTGGAAAATTCCAGACATAAAATTTAACCTTTGACCTGATTCGACAGATTTGGGAAGGCCAAATTGAGTAAAACAATTTAACAAAGCTTTTACTACGGTTTTGGTTTTAATATTCCTCTAAGGAATCGCCTCTGGGAATTTTGTTGACGCTCACATAATGATCAACAAATATTGGTTGCCTGACTTGGTATTAGATAAGGGACTAACACAATCTACCATAATTCTGCTAAATGGTTCGTCAAATGCAGGAACAGGTTGCAGATGAGCCTTAGGTATCTTCTGATTGGGTTTTCCTACCATTTGACAAGTATGACAAAATCTACAAAATTTACAAACATCACTTTTAATTTTTGGCCAGCAAAAGTCAGTCAAGATCTTGTTATAAGCTTTATTTATCCCTAAATGACCATCCAGAAGAGTTTCATTGGCCAGACTAAGTATTTCCTGTCTGTAATATTTTGGAACTACAATCTGATAGTTCACTGACCATTCGTCATTAGCAGGTACCTCGGGAGGTCTCCATTTTCTCATAAGAATTCCATTTTTAATGAAATAACAGACAGGTACTTCAGTGGCTTCAGTTTCACTAATGGCAATCTGACACAAACAGGAGATCTCAGGATCTTTTTCCTGTTCGACGACAAGTGATTGTCGTTTATCACCCTGATTAGATAAAAGAGAATGAGTATTTTAAAGAGTATCATTGTGATCAGTACCTTTTGATTGATCCAAATTAGAAGTGAAAGTGACCTCATCAAAAGCCTGACCAATACAGGTGTCAGCTAAAGGAATATCTTCCTTATCAGAATCATTCTCAAGAGCTTTCTTTGACATAGCTCTGGTAACTGCACAAGCTGGGTATAACACAGGGTATTCTTTTTCAATGGGATCAACTTTCCGATCCAAACAAGGATTGTCAGTTACAAGTGGATTAACCACAAACTTGTCTCCAGCTAGGTCGTTGCCCAGCAACAAATGAATGCCCTCAGCGGGTAAATTAGTCACTATTCCGACTGTCACAGGTCCTGAAACTAAGTCTGATGATAAATTTACAGAATTGAGAGGAACTTTAACAAAGCCGCAATCTACTCCCTGAATGAGAACACTCTCATTAGAACAGGACATCTCAGAAAAAGGCAAAGTACCTGATAATAAAGACTCTGAGTTGTTCCTGTATCCCTTAAAATTTTAATAGCAATCGGATTGACCAAATCACCCAAGAGTGATATAGAACCCTTCGACATGAATGGTTCATAATTCTCCATAATAAAACCAGACTGGGGTTTATTAGACCCAACAAATGTATTGCCTTCAATGCATGACCGTGACCTTGACCTCTTAGAAATAAGGGCATTTGGGATAGGTCTATCCTGATTCTGATGCCTATATTTAAAATTAAGCAATCGGAGATGACGTGTCCTTTCTTCTTGCAATAGGTACACGTAGGAATAGACAAGGATTTTGAATCAAGTTTATCAGAAGCTTGATTTAGAAGTTGTGCCAGATTGAGTTTTAGGAGGAGTTGTATTGGGCTGAAATACCTTTCTACCAGTAGACTGCTGAGTGAAAGATTTGCCTACAACAGGAAATTTATGAGTTAAGGAATACTCAGCAGCAGCAAGAGCAGCATTTTCCAAGGTTTCAATCTTACGCTCTTCAAGATGATTCTTAATGTCATTAGGAACACAGTTGTTGAACTCTTCAAGTAACACAAGTTGTTCAAGACTTTCATAATCATGTTCAACTTTCTTGGCTAAGCACCATCTCTTAAATAGCTGCTCTTTTTCTCTAGCAAATTCAACATAAGTTTGTCCAGCTTCTTTTTTATAGTTTCTGACTTTTTTGCCGATAAGCCTCAGGGACTAATATATAACCCCTTAAGATGCACTCCTTATCCAAATCATAGTCAGTACTCTGTTGTACTGACAGGGATGCATAGATATCTCGGGTCGTGCCAAATATTACACATTGCAATAATTGAGTCCAATGCTCCCTTGGCCATTTTAAATTTTCAGCAACTTTTTCAAAATAAATAAAATATTTGTCTACTTCCTTTTCGCTAAAAGGGGGAACTAAGCTAATATTTTTTGTAATGTCAAAATTTGAATTTGAATGTATAGTGGGATCGTGCTTTTCCCTTGCCAGCTCAAATTCTTTCATTTTAATTTGAAATTCCTTTTCATCCTTCTCGTTTTGCATCTGTACGTGCATTTGGTCTTTTTGAAACTCCAATTCCTTTTGTTTATCTTTCTCCCTCTCCTGTCTCTCTTTCTCTCCTCTTTTTCAAATTGTAATTGCAATTGTTTCTCTTCAAATTGCAACTGCAGTTGCTTCTCTCTCTCTTCTTTCTGAAACTCGAGCTTCCTTAGCTCCACTTCCATTTTGTATTTCATTTTTAATTCCATTACTTTTATGTCAGAGTCCGATACCGACTTTCTGACCGAAGCCAAAACACTTTTGTCAAAAACATTCTTCTCTACCAAATATTGAATCAAAATATGTTTAATTTCTTGTTTCGTTAAGGAAGATTTTGCTTCAGAAAGATCGTATTTTCTGGCAAGTTCAAGCAACTCATCTCTTTTCAGACTATCCAACTGCTCCTAATTTGGACTAGAAAGAAAAGTTTCCACTTTTGATGACATTATGAACGAAAACCTGTTGTTTTCACTAAAGATTTCGAACAAAATGTAAAATAGTACTTGGGATTTGAAAACTAGGGGAATTTAAATTTTTCAGAAACAAATTTTCTGAAATATTTTAGCCAAATTCAAATGTCCTTCGCGAGCCCTCAGTTTTCTCTTGTTACGTGTAGGTTTGTACAATAATAACTAGAGAAAAAAGTGAAGTCAACAAGCTTTGTAAATTTTAACAAAATAATTTATTTCCCTAAAAAACAATGTAAATATTGGAAATAGGACTTACGGTTTGTGAATATAATCCAAAATTTAATCCTAAGATTAAAAAATACAAGTCCTATCACTAAATAGTTCTAATAGAATCCAGGTTCGAATCTCGACGACGTTCCAATATGGAAGGCGATGAAATCAGATGTGGTCGTTGTACAAATGGCAACAGTTCCTCAATTGAATCTCAGATTATGTTTCCGTATAACTGCAGAATCAATTTCCACTGAATTTCTTTCTCCCAGAACTTTTTATAAAAAAAGGTTCACTTGTTTAGTTTAATAGAGAATAAATTATTAAATTCCAAAAACAATGAAAATCAAACTGAGAAGAACAATTAGAAGCACTTTGTTTCCTCAAGGTGTTGAGAACGACTCTGACCCGATCTAGTAGGACATAGGTGTTTTAAGCCTCGATTTTAGGTCACATGGTACTACACGTGATAGGCTGCGCGATTTACTAATTTGAACATCGCAATAATATAAAATGCCATTTGTAGTGTATGCAAGAATAGCCCTATCTAAGTACCAGATTCTCACACTGAAATAACTTTAAAAAATAAAACATTGTTTATTCAGACTACACGTAGACCGAAATGACCTTGGCAATAGCCAATCGTTTTCGAGTAGTGTTTACAAATTCTATGTACGATAGTGAGTTAAAAATAGTGCTAATGCAATATCTTTTACGTTTTAGATAAACAGAATTACTGAAAGAAATTATCGAATCCCGTGAAAATAATCATCACAATGAAATTTAATGAAACAAAAATAAAATAAAAAAGAATTTTAAAAGTAACACACAAGCAGTTTAATTACATTTACGTAACATATATGATCAGTTACCACGTGCAATCGAGCCTCTTAATAGCTACATTCAACTGATTCTGCAGTTAATAACGTTTAGCCCACAGCTTTGTGTTTCCACACAGAGGAGTAATTATCGTCCCAGACAGGTTGTACGGTTATTATTAATGCAGTATTAATGTAGTCGTAACACTTTTATTGCATAATATTCCATGTTGTAAAGCACTATGTGAGAGAGGTGACGTTAATTATTGTAAATATACAATATAAATATAGAATTAAAGCAAAGCATTTATACCACAGCACATAAGAAATAGCATTGCACGTTATCTCAACTCAGGCAATATTGTGACCATAAGCAAATAACACGATATAATAATTATATGCAGTTTGAATTGTGGTGTTTTGACAAAAAGGATATTTGAGATTTGCAGCGACATTCTCAAATAGAAAAAGAAAATAGCACAAGCAGCACAGCAACTCACAATTATTTCGGTTGTAATTTTTTTAATGCATTTTATAGTTATATACCAAAGGAGAAATTTTGCAGCGCTCCAGTGAAAAAGTTTTTGTTCTTTTTTCAGACACAGGCTAAGGACCACTATGATTACAGAAAACAGCATATGCCATGTGGGCATCTTTTTTCCTCTGTAATCTCCAAAATAAGAAAACAATAACAATAGGTTTAAATGGCAAGTTGATTTTAAAAGACGATAATCGTGTAAGATATTTATAGAAGGTTTCCCTCTTTTCAAAACATTGATATTAAATATGCATTATGTAATCATTTGGGGTCATAATCCTTGGATTTCGTAACACCTCCAAAAGAAAAACCAGAAACGTCTAGGGGACAAAAATGCCTAAAATATTTTACAGGTTGAATCCCTCATCCTTTCTCACCCCCATAACGCAAGCGCAGACAAGTCCGCTCTATAAATGACAAACCTTGTGTAAAAAAGAAACAAACTCGGAACGGGAATTTTGAGACATTTAGAATGATAGAAGACTTTGATTCAGTCAGCAAAAGTGGTTGATGGAAAATGTGATCTGCTTACACATATATTATCGTGGGATCATTAGAAAACACGGGATAATGCCGAGGTTGATTTGGCAGTGCATTGCAAGATACAAGTAAAAAGGACAAGAAATAGAAAACGAATATTGTACAAGCTCTTCTAGGCCCTCTGACTCGGTGGATTCTGTTACGGTTCTATGCTCTTACAAAATAAGTAGCAAGGAAGAGCAAAAACCAGTAACTTTTGTAATATTGAACATATTATTTGTTTCCTTAAAATACAAAGTGAAAGAATTAAAAACAATATGGTATGGTGAATGAATCCTGAATAGTCCTAAATGATCTACTAAATCCAGAAGCATCGAGTAATTGTAATGAGTTCCAAAAGGAATTCCGAACGAAGATCTGTATGGTAATGATGCATGAATCACTATGATCAATGTGATATAACCTCAAAATATATTTAAAAGAATTCACAATGATTCCGTGACAGCTTTAAAATACCCAAAATGTCTTAAAGTGACTTCACAGTATTCAATGACAGCTATTATTCCAATTACTCTGAATATTTCGAGCATTGTAATTCCAACGACTGATTAAATTTTTAAAAAAAATGAATTCCTCTCAATATAATTAATTAACTTCCAAGAATAGTGGTACTATGAAGGATGTCTAATTCTACTATACAGATTACTAAAACGCAATAGATAGCATCGCACATTCATAATCTCAACCTGTAAACAGGTCAGCTGCGCTATCGCTAATTAATCAGAAATCAGGCCAGCCTTCCCTTTCCAGGAACTCGTGCCCTTTTAGCATCATGTGCTGTTTACTTTGACAATAGTGCAACTCAACCTTGGAACTTTATGAATCAATCTACGCAATTGACACATGACTCATCTGTAAAGTGCGACCTTACGATTTATAAGAAATGAAGTATTTAAAATATTATTAACTAACTAACCCTTACGAACTATAATTATGAGTGATAATACACATAATATCGGTACACATAACAATTCTATGTCCACGGAGATTGCAAAAGCTAATAACATTAAAACACTTTTTATATAATGACACGATTTCAACTGGTAAAGGAAACCAAAACTGTAAAACCATTCCTGACATGGTAATTGTGAAATAATGCAGTTGCCGCCTCTTGTCGCCCACCCACACTAAACCACCCCCCTCCACTCAGACACACGCAGGTTTAGGTATCTAGCAATCAACTCTTTGATATTTTTGTAGTTTGGTTCTGCCAGTAACTATCCAGCTTCTTTTTTTTTAATAGGTTTTCAACGCAATTTTTTATAGCTATGATACGCGTCATAATGTTCGTCAATATTAGGTTCTACAGTTGTAATATCGTCAAGTTCCTGATAACATATGTCTCGTTCAACATCATCATATGACTTAATCCTGTGCTCAGTTTCTGATATTGCGTTTAGTGCTGTATTACTGTGATATACGTACTACTTTTTATCAATGGTGAGAGAGTCTATTAGAACTAGATATGCTGTTGTTAGCAGGATAGTATCAATACTATTATCTTTCATTTCCAACAACATCCTTTTTATCATAATAGTCCATGCCTAGCACACAAAATATTCGACGTTTAGCAAATGTGTCTTGAGCTTACGAATTTTAAGAAACTTACGTTTTTCTTGTTTTAGCAAGCTTATCAAGGTCATCGTGAATCTTTTATAGTCTATCTTATTCTGGCTTTTTACCACCATGATATTTTGTTTTAACAAGGTTAGATTTGTCCATCGTCAAAAGATTTTCTTTATTTAGCTCAAGCGACGTATTTGACAGCAACTTTTCAATTTTTAATCGTTGTTTTTCACAGTCACTTAAAGGACAGTATTTACAAATTATATTCAAGTCTCTGATTGCGTATTTCAGTTGAGGGCCTCTCATTCCTGTAACTCTAAAAAAGTTGTCACTGTTCTTATTTAAACCGGGTGAATTTAAAGTTAATTTTCCACTCGAGCAATTATACTTACCGCTCTCGCTTCTTTAACACTTTCTGGGTTTAGCGAATCAACATCAGCTATTTCGATCTCCGCTTTCGGGTTTAGCATAGAATTATAAACCTCTTCTGCGACTCTGATCGATGCAGGATCAACAGACATTATATATTACAATCACATTAAATCATCAACTGTATATATCTGAAACATCGTCAATCATGGGTAAGGACCTTGTACTCTGAAAACATAAATCCGGAAATGCGAGTATTTGTTTGTGGTTACTGCAGGATCAAGTTTACATTGACGAGAAATACTAACATAACTAATCCTATCATTCAACGTAGTACATTCTAAATCATCATTCGATCCTTCTAATCACCAATTATAAATTTGTCCGACATTAGCATTTGATCGGCCACGTTGTTGACGTTTCCAAATCGCTACAGCTGCTGGACACTGTATTTTTATCCAAACGTTTGATGTTTCTCCGTTTGTGATCCATTCCAACCCGCCAGATATAAGGCTGTTAAACGCAAACGCATAATTTTGATTGTTTCCTGGATAATGAGTTGACGCAGATGCTATAAAACCTCAACGATTATTAACTGAAACAGCCAAATGTTGGATGTGACCGACACTATTTTTAGCTCGTTTTTTACTACCACCAATAGCAAGCGATTGGGCAAAACTATCCACGTACTGTTTATTTACAAGATCGGATGAAGCAACAGGTACATACATAGAAGTTATCTTATTGGCACCATATCGATCGCACCTGTAATTTTGCCTCCTGATTTTGTTTTAGATAAGTGGCATCCGCAGAGGTAATTATACTTGCTGATGCTGAACTTATCTCAGCATCCACGTACTGTTTATTTGTAAGATCCGATACGGCAGTTGCATTACACGACTATGTGATTTTGTTAGCACCCATGTTTAACATACTTGTCATCGTATCGCCGGATTTTATCACAAAGATGTCTTTGAGAAACTTTACATTTGTTACAAAATCGCTGCTGGTCAACGTTGTATTATCGATTTGAGTATTAAATATTAATTTCCCACCCATATCTATATTTCCAGCCATTGTTCCACCAGTTAGTGACAACTTGTTATCATCGATCGTCTTAAGCTGTGCATAACTTACAACTTGTGTGTTATTTACGTCAGCAGGAGGGTATTTCGTTTCCAGATTTAGTATTTTATTATCTGCAATGTTTATCGATCCAGTCAATGTTCAGCCTCCCAGCGATAACTTGCTATCATCGATCAACTTAAGTTGGGCAAAACTTACAGCTTGTGTGTTATTTACGTTGACAGGAGGATATGTTGTTTCTAGGTCTAGCATTCGCTGACCTGACTTACTTAAGTTAGCTGTCATTGTATCTCCAGTTTTTTAAAAAAAAATAATTTGTTTAATATACGCCAGTTGTGGTTGCAGTTTTTTCTTCTGTTGAGCTTCTGAATAACGTACCAATTTTTTTTGTAATGCTCATCCTTATTATTATCGCGCGATAAAATTTAACTTTGACCGCCTGATAAAATTCAGTTTTATAAAAGTAGTTTGAAATAGAATGAGCATAATTATGTTTGACACGGAGTGATTAATCAAACATCAACACAATCACGACCTACCAGATTGCCATTATCTGATAGCAGGACGAACTGGATCGGGTAAAACTGACCTGCTGATGAATCTGTTACTTTAACGACATCTTCAGCTAAGATAAGGTATATATTTACACTATAAATCCACAGCAGGACAAATACGAGCTGCTTAGCAACTATAACCAAAAACTGAAAAATGAACTTGGCACTGGTGATGATATTTTTGTCATAAAACAACCTGAAGATCTAATTCCAGTTGCCGAGTTAGATTCTGATGAGCATAAAATTATAGTATTTGATGACATCCCGCTCAGCAACGCCGAGATGGATAAGATAAAATCTTATTTGTCGTTGTCGCGCAACAGAAAATGTAATGCAGTTTATCTGACATAGGTTTCTATAACGTCGATCGATTTATCAGGCGAAATACAGGTTGTTTTGTATTATTTACTGGACTCGACAACATTGACGTACAAAATATAGCACTAGAATAGTACGGAGATGTATTAAAAGATAAATTTGCAGAACTTCATCATCAAGCGACTGGCCAGGGAAAGCAAAACTTTTTCTTGTTTGATAAGCTAGTACGAGATCGAAATCACATACTTAGATGTGGGATAAATAAGTTTTGGACTGTGAATATTAATCTAACAGATACTTATAAAAATGGAGGCAACACTCATAGAGGTTCTAAAGAAATCTGTTGCAACAAGAGCTGCAAATAAGAAAAAAGCAAAGCAAGAACGTCGCGGGCAACAAGAAACCGAAGAAGAAACAGCAAGATTTTTAAGCCTATCACCGAGTCTGTGCTTGAAAAGCAACCCGTCGTTGATATAATATCACCAGAAGAAATTTTAAAGAAATTAAAAGAAAGAGGTTTGAACAGAATTCTCGAGGAAGGACACAAAAAAGTTGCTGAGGATATTATCGAGCGAATTGGTGATCCTCAAGAAATGGAAAGGAGGATCAAAGATATTAGGTTACGTCAAGAAGAAATTGCGAGAGAAAATAAAGCGCTTTCTGAAGTTTTTGTTTTTTGACTTAATATCGGGAATAATGTACATCTTTTCAGAAAAACAATTAAGGAACAATTAACATCTGATGATTTAAAGAATTGTATAACCGATCATGTTGTTCAGGAATATCGAAATCTTAATAACCTTCGCTCGTGGGAACGTGATAAATATGAAAAATTTAAAAATATTTTCTGAAAATTATTAACGATGGTAAAGAAGCTGAAAAAGTTAAAGTCAAAAAAGAAGAAAAGGTCATGAGATTTTTTAAACAAATGTGTGATGGAGTTGTTGCTGATATGATGATTAAGGCGACTGACGCTTTTAGGACAAAACAAACAACCGTATGACAAATCATGGAGTTTCTTAAGATTATTTTACGTATATGACAGAAATCGTGATAAACGTATCAGCGGAGATAAAACTGCTGGTAGTCTAAAGATCTTTACCTCTCAAGCTGACGTAGTTGATCGACTAATACTTTTTATATCATCGAAAACGCTGGAAATGTAAGCACAGAAATCGATATTGAATTGTTTGAAATACTTGATCATCTGAGATCAAACGGTTATCTAATATCCGACGAATATTATATTTTATATAGTGATCTTATCGCTGCGAATTAATTCGCTGAGAGCCAAGCACTCCGAGTTTTATCTATCAGATGAAATAAAAATGTTATCAACAACGTTACTACTTGATTCATCTCAGACAACATCAAATACCTCAAACATCTCTGTTATTTATAATCCACCAATCGAACTTACCAGCGATAATCAATTCGAAATAGGACTAGTGTCAGCTACTGTCTGGCACTCAATGGCTAATGTTAAAACTAACATCAATTTACATTCGGAGTAAGAACAGTAGGAGTTATCGTATCGAATTCTGTTAAGATACCACAAGGCGCCTATTGTTGTTGTTGTTGTAGGGCTATACATGGCGGACAGTATAAATAATGGAGGAAGATTCCTGAAAACCCCCAGAAAGAACCACTGAACAACGAGAAGGTACTGGCAAGCTTTCTCACATACCCACATTGGCCGAATCAGAGACTGGTACCCACGCAGACAGAGGTGAGATGGCAGTGATCCGTAACGGTGAGCGCTTTAGACCACTCGGCCACTCGGGTCCCCGCACAAGGCGCCTATAACGTTATAGGTCTCAACAAAACAATAAAATATCTTATAACCGCTGGCAGCATCGGTATCTCATCAAATGATTTTGAGCTCATTCCAAACTATAACAAATTACGATCATAAATAACACTTAAAAAGAAACTTGTTCATCGATCTCAGTAAACAAAATACAACCTGATCATTCCTCGGATACAATAAACAACAGTACGGATCTACATCAGTTGGAACAATACCGCATGAGAGTGAATCAGTTGTCAACATCTCAGATGTAGATACGATTTGGATAAACTGCTCAATTGCCACAGTATCATACACATCACGAGGAAGACAGGGACAAACAATTGATTTTTTTTTCCTGATGTTCCACTAAACTCATTAATGCAAGTAAATCCAAGACAGATAATATACTATCCTGTTAGTGTTGAAAATCAAATATCGTCTATCACAATGACATTGACAGATGAATCAAGTCGACAATTCAATCTTGACAATGAAATTGTAACATATTATCTTCATCTGCAGTCAGCTAGATGACCATAGTTAGCTAACCACAGCTAGCTGACCACATTCAATTTTATCAGACAGTTTTGTATAACAAATCGAAACAAGGAAACCTTTATCGCAGAAAAGTCTTAGGAGGTTTATTCGGGAATATATTTCTAAAATCGTTTAAAATATACCGAAAATAGCTCATAAAGGAGCACCAATTACATTATACGCATCAAAACTTTTTGCTACTGGGGCTGTATCTGCATCAGGTACAGCTGTCGAACAGAAGATTGCTGATAAAATTAAAGGCAAGTGCAGCAGATATAAAACAAGTACTTTCTGAAATAGCTCCAACATCAGAAACAGCAACCGCATTGATATAAAAAAAAAAAAAAGAAAAAAGACTGTTGTCTCCGCCCGGAGAAGAAATTATCAGAAAATCAATAACTAAAATTAGACCAAGTCCAGATGTTAAAAAGTACTATTCTTAACGTTTTGTATTTTAGTGAGGATTATTCGAGATCTGTTGCAACAAATATGCTGTGATTTAAAGATACTGGACCTGGTAAAGCTGCTTTAGTTGATTTGTTTAGATCAGCTAATACTTCTCCAGTAGCTGCTGGTGCTAACTACGCTGGGACTCTTACTAATATTAACACATAGTTAGAAACGCGTTGATAGCTCTTTGCAGTGAGACTGGAACTATTATTCCACCAGCCGCTGATGCTAATACAGCTGCGCGGTTAACAAAAGCTCAATATATTGTTCCTTTCACCTCAACTACAATATATAACGATGGATATCTTAAACGAAGAGCGTTAGCAGACAACTCGAGACAAATAACAATAATGCGGATGCTTAGCACAATATTTGGCTTTTGTCACGTCTATAACAAAGTTTCTCGCGGTGTCAAAAATACACTTATACTTGACCAAGCAGATCAGAACAATTGTCTGATGAAAGCTGCAGGTATAGATGACGAACAATTTACAATTTCACGACTAGCACTCTGGATGCCAATAATCGTTCCATCTATCAATAAATCAATCGAACTTGAGGCCATGGTAACAGCATATGCCAAGAAAATTTATTTTATGCAAAACAAGATTTATCAAACAGCTGTGCCAAATTCAGCAGACAACACATGACTGATAACAACATCACCAAGGGAATAGTTACCAAGACACGTCTTTATTGTGTTTCAGCGTCAAAGCCGACGTAATAGTCAACTACAAAACAACTCTGTTTTTGATAGTCCAGATGTCAGACGAATATTTGTCAGAATAAGTTCTAAACAGTATCCAGAACGGGCAATCGAATGTAATTTACAGCTGACGCAAATAGAAATGTCTCTCGTGCTTAAATGTATCTTCTGGAAGGTAATCAAAGTATCAGGATAGCGGATCTCAAATTTCAATCGAAGTGTTAAGAACACTTTATCCGATATTTCACTTTGACGTGTCAAAACATTTAGAACGAGCTACTGGATCAACTGCTGATATTGAGGTTATATGGAAATTTGGAGTCGTTCCAGCTGGAGCATGTTATTCTAATGCGCTAATTGTACCTGATAGATTCATTACAATCGATTCTACAAAAGGTAGAATGACTATTCAGATGTGAGCGGTTCAAATTTTATCAAACAAAAGGCAGAATGTATTGATTTTCATGCAAGAATGACTATCTAAGTGTGAGGTGGTTTCATAGCAAGCGGCATAAGTTTATCAACAAAAAATAGAATGAAATATATTATACACAAAATAAACTTATCGCCGGGACAGGTTATAAATTAACACAAGCTATCATTAAAAGAGAGTCTGTTTCATTGAAGATAAATTTCGGAACGCAAGGCGTTGTGCCAGCAAACTTGATGCTAACACAAAGACAAATCAATAAAATAAAGCAACGTCAACCATTTATTTTGAATGTATCAGCAGCACAAGTAATTGCATTGGCTCGAAGCAAGTAAATAAGTGGCGGTTTTCTGGGAACTGCACATACAAATATTGTAAAATTGGTACTACTGAATTTATTGCCTGTACTAGGAACATTAGGTTTAACTGCAGCGTCAGGTGCGATATCTGGTACGACACTAAATGGCTGTGTCTGGTGATGGAATCAAACAAATTGTGTAAAATGCGAAGCATTTCACTTTTGTCTTACAACAGTAATAAAAAATGCCTGAAACACGAAGTTCTCGGAAACGTAAAACAACTAAAAAAGTGAGTACAACGACAAGGAATCGGAACGCGTCAGACGCGGATTCATAGGGCTGTTGCTTGCAGGAATAGCGGAAAGTCTACTTCCGAATCTACTAGGGATAGGGTGGGGAATGCAAACATGAAAACGAAAAAATGAAAGGAAAAAGGTCTGATGCTACCTAGAATTCGCCTTTGAGTAATTTTGAGATTTTAGATAAGCTGAAAGATGTCAACGGATTTCTAGCAGTAATTTCGAAAGACGAGTTAGCATCTCATCCACCGCTAACAAAATTAGCTTCCTGCTAAATTGTGTTATAAATATTCAAAATTTAAATGTTTGATCTAGTACAAAATGGATAGCGCTTTACAACAACAACTACTTTGATTCGTTTGATCTACCACCGAATGATGTTATCAAACAGTACGTTTTTGCATCTAAAAATATAAAATATAAATTATTCTTCTAAGCAACTTCAGCCAGTTGAAATTGCAGCTTGTGGATATTGCTATGTTATGTTTATCAAACAAATATCTGGGACGCAAGCGCAGAATGAGGATGCAGAGCACCCCAAGCACTCCACGGGTGATTTTCTAAAATTGATATTAAATTGCAATTTTATCTAACAAGAAAATATAAAAATGACAACGTATTGCCTCAAGTGCAGAAGTAAAACAGAAAATATAAACATGGGGTCTGCGATCCCCACAACAGAACAACTAAAAATAACAGGCAAATACTAAAAAGTGTTTGTTCTACCTGTGGCAGGAAAAAAGAATATATTTCTAAAAACAAAACTGAGGGACTCACTACCTGGAGATCGTGGAATGCAAAGAATTTCTAATGTTCTTTTAGTCGACTATTAAATTATAACAAAAATGCAGAGCATTTTATGCAAATGTAAAGCTGACTATGATCTGTGTATAGATTAGGATAAAATAGTAAATTACTATCAGTGTAGTAATCAGCGAGCTGTAATCGGATCCGGCTTAGATATTCACAAGTGAATTGGTAAATTGCCTAAACCCAGCAAAGGATGGACATTGCCATTTCACAAACTCACAGGTCCATGGAATCCGCTCGATCAACAACTTGATGAAAATGACAACCCGCTGAAAGGGTAAGAACCTTATAATTAGGTTGACGCAATTGCAAGACGTCATGATATATGTTACCGGGACAACGAAAACGATAAACCTGGTTTTGATCGTGTTATGCTTGACGAATTAAGAGATATGCAACCTAACGGAATACGAGAGCGAATTGATCGTAAACTAGAGCAAGGTATTATTGGAGCAAAATATAATTTCCGCATTGGTGTGCAAGCACATCCAACGATGCCGCTCGGAGATGTATTTTCACATGAACTGTACAAACCAAAGAAATAGTTTCCTGGACGAAAGGTCGTCGCCAACGTAGTTGATGACATTTGGGCGATATATCATGCTGATAGTCAAACATTGCACAGTACAACGACAACAAAAAATACCTGATGATGAAGGTAGTTGATATTTTTAGTAAATACACGTTTAGTATACCTGTTGCAGATAAAACAGGAAAACCTATAACTAACACGTTAAGAGATATTACTATCAGTACAGAAAGACAATTTAATAAAATTTGGACTGATCACGGAACGGAGTTGTTAAATAAGCAATTCGATTAGTTTCAAGAACAAAATAACCACAGCAAGTACCTCACTGCAAATGAAGGAAAAAGTGTTATTTAGGGAGATTTAATCGCACGTTAAAAGAAAAGGTCTATAAGCAACTCACAGCTAAAAACACTAACAGGTATATTGATGATCCGCCAAAGATTGTATCAGATTACAATAACACTAAATATAAAACACCTGGAATGTCATCGCAAGCGCTGTTAATAATCCAATGTTAGTGAATGTGAATATGTATCGAAGACACAAATTTAGGACAGGTGATTGGGTTCGAATTTCGTTAGTGAAGAAAACATTCGAAAAAGGATTTACTCGTAATTGGTACTGCGGAAGAATTTGTTGTGGATAAAATTTTAACTACAATACATGTTACGTATAAGCTAAAACATCTGGTTCGGGACAATAATCCTGGTGAAGAAATTACTGGAAGTTTCTACGAACAGGAGCTGCAGGGGACAGAGCATGATATATTCGTCATAGCAAGAAAAGGTAAGCGAAGTTTGGTCAAATGGAGAGGTTATAGTGACAGTTCTATTAGTGGATACCAACTAGTGAAATCAAAAATCTCTAATCGCTAGCGATCCAATCACAGTAAATCTTTTCGTATTTCAAAAGGACAGACCTACATTTCACTGTCCTGTACAATGATATCAAATGTTGTCTTCGCGTTGTTGTTAGATCCGTCATCAGGTTAAAAATCTTAACAAACAGAAAATAAAATTATATATTTTTTGACGACCATAAACGTCTAACTGTCCACGATTCATGAACGGCTTTAACATCTCCCAGAATATCTGATTCTTAGAGATAGTAGCATTAAACATTTTTATCTTCTTAGCAAAATGGTAATTTACGTTGCACCGGGATTTTCCTGCTACATAAACTTCTTCGTCTTAAGGTATTATACCCGGTTCATCGGCATATTTGTCCTCGACGATAGGAAATAGATATGTTTCTAGATCGAACTATGAACTGTTAACAGTTTTGGGGATGCTAGTAGTATTTGGATTCTTCGAATCCTGATATAATTCACGCTCGGAATGCTTGCACATGGAGATATTTGTTCTCGGCAGATTTCCAGCTATTTTCGAACCCAGCAAATGCAGTTGCAACTTTTTTTGATTGATAGCTTTCTGTCGAGAATAAACTTTTCTTTGCAATATCATTCAATTTCAACAGCGCTATACTTATAGTTTTACATTTTTTAAATTTAGGTTTAATATGAAAATTGTTAATTAAAAAAATAAAATTGCTATTGTATAAGATGAGCAGAATTATGCTTGGTGCACTTATACCAACTCTGCCAAAAACTTGTATCATATACTTTTGCCAACAATTAAATCTGAGCTTGCGGCGCACAAGGGTCTAAAGATTATAGTTCAGTATAATGGTCAGTTTTCTAAAATAAATATCTCATCGGGGATGCAAGAATCTCAGCAACTTGATGCAGAGCCGCTTGCGTCTCAACAACAACGCGAGGAATTTGCTGATTCTTATATCACATCAAGATCTCTTCGAATTTGAACTGGAATAGATTTGATGTCATTGTCAGATAATATATTTCAGAAAACATGGAAGAAAACCGATAAGCACACACCATCTGGATCGGGCTGGAGATTTAATAAACTAACAGAAATTACAGTGATTATCATGATTTGTATCTGATCACAGATTTGTTGTAGCTCGCAGATATATTTCAAAATTTCAGAGATGTCAGCGCTGATAACTACGGACTCAACCAAGCTTGGTACTATTCTGCACCGGGACTAAGCTGGGATCCATTACTGTTGTTGTTGTTGTTGTTGTTGTTGTGGGGCTTAACGCCATTTTTCAGCACACGATAGGCTATACATGGCGGCCAGTATTAATGGTGGAGGAAGAAACCGGGAAATCCCCGGAAAGAACCACCGACCCACGAGAAGCTACTGGCAAGATTTCTCACATATCCGCATTCGCCGAATCCTAGACTCGAACCCACGCAGACAGAGGTGAGATGGCAGTGATCCGTAACGGAGAGCGCTTTAGACCACTTGGCCACTCGGGGCCCCGGGATCCATTACTGAAACAAAGCAAAATAAAATTGGAGTTGTTAAAAGACCCATATATGTTCTGTTTTATCGAGCGGGAAATCAGAGGCGGAATAAGTGTCATACTAAAAATATATACAAAAGCTAATGATAAATATTTACAGGACTATGATAATACAGCGTCATCAAGTTTTATAACCTATCTCGATAGCCATAATCTTTATGGGAATGCTATGTCTGAGTCTATGCCGTATGGTGGTTTAAGATGGATAAGAGGAAAAACGATTTTTTATCAAAGAGATAAAAATATATCAACGGGATACGAGCATCCTGATATTAGTTATTTCGTAGACGTTGATCTTGCCTATCCTGTTGAGTTTCATGATAATCATAATGACTATCCATTTTGTCCATAATCAATTCTGCTCGAAAAACAAACTAGTTCCTAATCTGCTTGAAAAACTGAGATATGTTTTGCATTACAAAAATCTGAAACAGGCACTTGATCATGGTCTGGTATTTAGAAAAGTTCATCGTGTGCTAAAATTTAATCAGCCATGATGGATGAAAGATTATATTGACGGTAATACTAGCCGAAGTGGAGTTGCAAAAACAGAATTCGAAAAAAACTTTTTTAAGCTCATGAACAACAACTTCTTCGGCAAGACCGTAGAATATATCAGAAAGCGAGTCAATATTGAGATCGTTAATAGCGTGGAACGTCTTAATAAACTTGTTGCATCTGATGATTTTGTTAGTATGAAAATACTTAATGAAAATCTAGTAGCCTTTCATAAAAGAAAAACAAACTTAAGTTGAACAAGCCAGTTTATGCCCGTATTGCAGGACTTGAGATATCAAAGAAGTTAATGTACTGGTCCCACTATGATTTTGTTAAGGTTAAGTGGCCTGATGCAGAACTGTTATTTATTGACACTGTTTCGCTATTGTATAAGATAGAATCTGATGATATTTATCAAGAGTTTTACGATAGCCGAGAATTATTCGATCTTTCAGATTATCCAAACAACCAACGGATTTCATTGTGACAATAATAAAAAAGTTATAGGAGAGTTTAAGGAAGAAACAACTTTTGTTCCTATCGTCGAGTTCATCGGATTGCGAAGTAAAATGTATTGCTTAAAACTGTCAGATAATTAAATTAAAAAACGAACAAAGGGCATGAAAAGAAATTTAGTAGGTAACGTGATAGGATTCGATAATTATAAGCTGCGTGAAATGGGTTTAGTGGTTATGTTGAGATGATGGCAATAAAATCTAATCGTCATAAAACTGAGTCTGATCTTATCATAAAATCTGGTCTGTGCAATTTTGATGATAAGCGATAGTGTTCTGATGGTATTAACATATTCGCGTTAGGATATAAAAAGTCTGATGTTGACTTTAGAAAGATGGATTTTTAGATTGGTTATTACAGTAAATTTTGTGTGAATGTCAAAAATATACATGGTAAACATTTAGTAATCTATCTTGACAAGTTACTGTGTAAACATTTTGTGTGAATATTAAAAATAAATCTTAGTAGTCTTGTTTAGGGGTGTTTCTGGGTCAGATCATATTTTTGTTTCACGACGATAATGATTTCCTTGACAGGTCCTCGAATTATGTAATCTAATTATGAAATCGATCTTGTTGACTCCACAAATCGTTTTCGTATTTGTTTTGCTAGCTCGGGGTCTATGGGTAAGATTGTATGGTCGTCTTAATACAAAATAGGGGTTTGGCAAAGAAACCCCTTTGATCTACACTACTTGTATAACCTGATCACGTTATTCTGCAGTTATCATAAATGTTAAAAAGAAAACTCCTTGATGTCCAAGTGACCATGCCAGGTTAATGGAATAAAATGTACTAAATTCTACATATTTTAAAGCTGTAACAATACGAATACTGATGAAAAAATGTTTTGTTATAGCTCCCAGCAAATTGACACAGATTATGACTGACATCAGAGTCTTTTGAAGTGCATCAAAACAATCCCTCAATTTGTGTCATAGATTTGCTCACAAAGCTACCCAATTCTGATCACTGTGATACAGAAATATATAGGCAGGATATACAAATATATAAATACAGATATAGCGCCCATCTGAGTGGTACAAGTATGTCAATATTAGTTCTAGGCTCATGGTCTTCTGCTATACCATAGCTGAAACTAATAGTATATTTCCTGTAAAACTTTGATGCACATTGTCTATGTTTTGTACGACTGATGTATTACATCATATACGTTCGCTGTGGCACGCTGCCTATCTCCTGTACCATTGTTGTGGTCAGAAATATGTTTCATCAAAAACCTGTTAATTCCAATCCCAAATAGATTCTCGTTTAGTCTACTCCGACTTAAGTAACGAAAGACTGAAACTAAGTAATAAAAAGGCAAGCAGATCGCAGACTAATTAAATCGTTAGTCTTGCTATGTCACTTCTTGTGTTACGGCTGTATGGCCTCAAACAAAGTAATAGAAAGTGGCAAGCAGATCGCAGACTAATTAAATCGGTAGTCTTGCTATGTCACTTCTTGTGTTACGGCTGTATGGTCTCGAACAAAGTAATAGAAAGAGGCAAGCAGATCACAGAATAATTAAATCATTAGTCTTGCTATGTCACTTCTTGCTTGTGTTACGGCTGTATGGCCTCAAACAAAGTAATAGAAAGAGGCAAGCAGATCGCAGACTAATTAAATCGTTAGTCTTGCTATGTCACTTCTTGTGTTACGGCTGTATGGCCTCAAACAAAGTAATAGAAAGAGGCAAACAGATCACAGATTAATTAAATCGTTAGTCATGCTATGTCACTTCTTGTGTTATGGCTGTATGGCCTCAAACAAAGTAAAAGAAAGAGGCAAACACATCACAGACTAATTAAATCGTTAGTCGTGCTATGTCACTTCTTGTGTTATGGCTGTATGGCCTCAAACAAAGTAATAGAAAGAGGCAAGCAGATCACAGACTAATTAAATCGTTAGTCTTGCTATGTCACTTCTTGTGTTACGGCTGTATGGCCTCAAACAAAGTAATAGAAAGAGGCAAGCACATCACAGACTAAATAAATCGTTAGTCATGCTATGTCACTTCTTGAGTTACGGCTGTATGGCCTCAAACAAAGTAATCGAAAGAGGCAAGCACATCACAGACTAATTAAATTGTTAGTCTTGCTATGTCACTTCTTGTGTTACGGCTGTATGGCCTCAAACAAAGTAATAGAAAGAGGCAAGCAGATCACAGACTAATTAAATCGTTAGTCATGCTATTTCACTTCTTGTGTTATGGCTGTATGGCCTCAAACAAAGTAATAGAAAGAGGCAAGCAGATCACGGACTAATTAAATCGGTAGTCTTGTTGTGTCACTTCTTGTGTTACGGTTGTATGGCCTCAAACAAAGTAATAGAAAGAGGCAAGCAGATCGCAGACTAATTAAATCGGTAGTCTTGCTGTTTCACTTCTTGTGTTACGGCTGAATGGCCTTAAAAAAAGTAATAGAAAAAGGCAAAACCAACAAGCTGCATAACACCTATCCAACACTTTAATTCTATAAGCAATCAAATTAAAATTTAAGAGGAACTGATATTATTGTGAATTAGACTTAAAATAATCCTAAACAAATAATATCAAAAGTAAAAAAATAAATAGATTGTTTCGAATGAATTACAGGTTCTCGAAATCCTGATGTACCAAACTCCTTAAATATGCTTAAATACCAACAATACTGAAGTATCACAATGGCATTGTCCAAAACTCCTTTGAAGGAATTCACAACAATCCAATAATAACATTTTAATCCAGAGTCCAAGGGCAATTTGTAATTCCAATGAATAACCCAAACAAAAGAGTCCTCTCAAATTATATCTACACTCAACATTAAACACATCATCAGACTGATGTTAAAACAAGGGCATAGGAATGAATTAATTGTCCACGTATTCGCCATTATCTACGTCGCAATATTTTCCTGTTTTGATCCATGTCGCAATACTTCCCAAGTGACATATTTCACAATACATCTCCATGACGCTACAGAACCCACCTGACTCAACCATAAAATGTGGGAAAATACCCCAAACGTGTCAACAGCTTTATTATTAAGATTGATTTTACAGCTTGTAAGCACCTATTTATAGCTCATTTGCAACTTACAGTCATGCACCGAAGTAAAATACACAATATCAATAAGCATAACATTTGCTGTACGAAAAGAAATATCAAGCACTTGCGATGTTGTCATTTCTATCCAAGACATTTCTTATACAGATATTTGTAGGTAAGAGATTTTGTACTCACGATGAAATTCATAAGGTCTTTTTGTTGAAAGATTGTGAATACTTGACTGAGTGA